>CM059811.1:5000-142500 GCA_030435695.1 Brachymystax lenok tsinlingensis | reverse complement strand
GTCCCAGTGTAACATTAATGCCCAGCTGTGTCCCAGTGTAACATTAATGCCCAGCTGGTCCCAGTGTAATGTTAATGCCCAGCTGGTCCCAGTGTAACATTAATGCCCAGCTGGTCCCAGTGTCATGTTAATGCCCAGCTGGTCCCAGTGTCATGTTAATGCCCAGCTGGTCCCAGTGTAACATTAATGCCCAGCTGGTCCCAGTGTCATGTTAATGCCCAGCTGGTCCTAGTGTAATGTTTTTGCCCAGCTGGTCCCAGTGTCATGTTAATGCCCAGCTGGTCCCAGTGTAATGTTATTGCCCAGCTGGTCCCAGTGTAACATTAATGCCCAGCTGGTCCCAGTGTAACATTAATGCCCAGCTGGTCCCAGTGTCATGTTAATGCCCAGCTGGTCCCAGTGTCATGTTAATGCTCAGCTGGTCACAGTGTCATGTTTTTGCCCAGCTGGTCCCAGTGTCATGTTAATGCCCAGCTGGTCCCAGTGTCATGTTAATGCCCAGCTGGTCCCAGTGTCATGTTAATGCCCAGCTGGTCCCAGTGTCATGTTAATGCCCAGCTGCCCAGCTGGTCCCAGTGTCATGTTAATGCCCAGCTGGTCCCAGTGTCATGTTAATGCCCAGCTGGTCCCAGTGTCATGTTAATGCCCAGCTGGTCCCAGTGTCATGTTAATGCCCAGCTGGTCCCAGTGTAATGTTAATGCCCAGCTGGTCCCAGTGTTTATGTAAACCAGTTGAACCACTAGTTTGTTTTTCTATATGTGTGTGGAATGTTTATGTATGTGTGTATGTATGTATGCATGTATGTATGTATGCATGTATGTATGTATGTATGTATGTGCAATGCAGTGTTTGGATAAAAGCTTTAAAGCACACAGTACAGTTGTCTAACACAATTGTCATTAAGCTTAATGATTCCTTCACACCATTATGTCTGGCGAAAACCGAACACTGCATTCCACAGTAAGAACTTCAAACCAACGGTCCAGCATGGTGGTGGTAGTGTGATGGTTTGTGGATGCTTTACTGCCTCAGGACCTGGACGACTTGCCTTAATAGAAGGAACCATGAATTCTACAGGAGAATGTCAGGCCGTCCGTCTGTGAGCTGAAGCTGAAGAGCAGATGGGTCATGCAGCAACACAATGATCCAAAACACACAATCAAGTCTACGTGAAAATGGTTTAAAAAAAACACATTTGAAGTTCTGGAATGGCCTAGTCAAAGTCCAGACCTAATCCCAATTGAGATGTTGTGGCAGGACTTGAAACCAGCAGTTCATGTGAGTTCAAATGTCGCTGAGTTAAAGCATTTCTGCATGCAAGAGAGCCCAAAATTCCTCCACAGTGTTGGCAATTTATGTTATTCTTCAATAAAACAAACTCCAAAGCAAATCAGGGGGAGAAAAATAGGTTTATTTGAGAAGGACAAATCAAGATGTTATGCTGGGAGGTGGATGTTCAGTCTCCCCTGTCCTCAGCTTCTCCCCCAGAACAAAGGACAGGATACCATTTATAACCCCCCCACTCTAGCCTGGGGTTGACCAATCGGAAGTCCTTGCAGTACAACTTGGCCAATGGCCAAATAACAAGAATCCTGCCCCCGACTCAATGTACAGACCAATGAAAACGTGGTACACGTCGCTCTGAGTTCAGGAGTGACATTCCACAGATTCTAACAGATGTTGTAACTGAAAACACAACTCCTATTTACAATTCCCTATTGACCATTAGTACTCTAGTTTTTAGTCCTCTCAAACTCTGCGTTGTGTATTTATCTTAAAAATATTCTTATAACAGCGATGTGAGAGACTGATCCGTAACTACAGGAAGCATTTGGCTGCAGTCATTGCAGCTAAAGGTGGCACAACCAGTTATTGAGTGTAAGGGGACTTTTCACATGGGCATTGGGTGTTGCATAACTTTGTTTATGAAATAAAATAAATAAGTATGTACAGTTGAAGTCGGAAGTTTACATGCACCTTAGCCAAATACATTTAAACTCAGTCCTTCACAATTCCTGACATTTAATCCTAGTAATTCCCTGTCTCAGGTCAGTTAGGATCACCACTTTATTTTAAGAATGTGAAATGTCAGAATAATAGTTGAGAGAATGATTTATTTCAGCTTTTATTTCTTTCATCACATTCCCAGTGGGTCAGAAGTTTACATACACTCAATTAGTATTTGGTAGCATTGCCTTTAAATTGTTTAACTTGGGTCAAACATTTCAGGTAGCCTTCCACAAGCTTCCCACAATAAGTTGGGTGAATGTTGGCCCATTCATCCTGACAGAGCTGGTGTAACTGAGTCAGGTTTGTAGGCCTCCTTGCTCGCACACCCCTTTTCAGTTCTGCCCACAAATGTTCTATAGGATTGAGGTCAGGGCTTTGTGATGGCCACTCTAATACCTTTACTTTGTTGTCCTTAAGCCATTTTGCCACAACTTTGGAAGTATGCTTTGGGTCGTTGTCCATTTGGAAGACCCATTTGCAACCAAGCTTTAACTTCCTGACTGATGTCTTGAGACGTTGCTTCAATATATCCACATAATTTTCCCTCCTCATGATGCCATCTATTTTGTGAAGTGCGCCAGTCCCTCCTGCAGCAAAGCACCCCCACAACATGATGCTGCCACCCCCGTGCTTCACGGTTGGGATGGTGTTCTTCGGCTTGCAAGCATCCCCCTATTCCCTCCAAACATAATGATGGTCATTATGGCCAAACAGTTCATTTTCGTTTCATCAGACCAGAGGACAAAAAGTATGATCTTTGTCCCCATGTACAGTTGCAAACCGTAGTCTGTCTTTTTTTATGGTGGTTTTGGAGCAGTGGCTTCTTCCTTGCTGAGCGGCCTTTCAGGTTATGTTGATATAGGACTTGTTTTACTGTGGATATAGATACTTTTGTACCGGTTTTCTCCAGCATCTTCACAAGGTCCTTTGCTGTTGTTCAGGAATTGATTTGCACTTTTCGCACCAAAGTACGTTCATCTCTAGGAGACAGAACGCGTCTCCTTCCTGAGTGGTATGACGGCTGCGTGGTCCCATGTTGTTTATACTTGCGTACTATTGTTTGTACAGATGAACGTGGTACCTTCAGGCGTTTGGAAATTGCTCCCAAGGATGAACCAGACTTGTGGAGGTCTACAATTTTTTTCGGAGGTCTTGGCTGATTTCTTTTGATTTCCCCATGATGTCAAGCAAAGAGGCACTGAGTTTGAAGGTAGGCCTTGAAATACATTCACAGGTACACCTCCAATTGACTCAATTAGCCTATCAGAAGCTTCTAAAGCCATGACATAATTCTCTGGAATTTTCCAAGCTGTTTAAAGGCACAGTCAACTTAGTGTATGTAAACTTGTGACCCACTGGAATTGTGATACAGTGAATTATAAGTGAAATAATCTGTAAACAATTGTTGGATAAATTACTTGTGTCATGCACAAAAGAGATGTCCTAACCGATTTTCCAAAACTAGTTTGTTAACAAGAAATTTCTGGAGTGGTTGGAAAACTAGTTTTAATGACTCCAACCGAAAGTGTATGTAAACTTCCGACTTCAACTGTAGTGTTATTTGTTCACTCAGGTTCCCTTGATCTAATATCAAAAATTAGAAAGGGGGCAAATACTTTTCAAGGCCCTGTATATAATGTCCTATTGGGCCCAGTTAGTACCTGTGTTCTCCTTCGGGGGAAAACAAGCTGTTTGATCAGATGACCAACCCTGCCGGTTAGTGTAATGTCCAGTATATGGAATGTCTCGTAGGGCCCAGCTAGTACCTGTGTTCTCCTTTGGGGAGAATGAGCTCTTCGACCAGATGACCAACCCTGCCGGCTCGCCGCTCCGCTGGCTCCAGGACCACTTGCAAAGGCTCATGGGAGTGGCGCTGCCAATGTTCACCGGACGAGGAGTGTTCCAATACAGCTTCGGTCTACTGCCCTACAGACAGCCCATACACACTGTTGGTAAGACACACACACTCATCTCTCTCTCATCCCTCGCCTCTCACATCTCTCTCTCTCACCTCTCATCCTTCGCTCACCTCTCCCCTCTGTCTCTCTCTCTGATCTCGCTCTCATCTCTTTCTCTCTCATCTCTCTCTCTCTCCCTCCAGTGGGTAGGCCTATTCCAGTGGTCCAGACCCCCTCTCCCACTAAGGATGATATAGACTGTCTCCATTCTCTCTACCTGGAGGGCCTCACTATGGTGTTTGAAGACAACAAGGACAACTACGGCATTGCACCAGACAAACACCTCCACTTCATCTAGATGTGCATGGAGAGTTGTCCACACCTATAATCATCAGGAAAATAAGCTTTACAGACGAATCCAAAGATGCTGCAACACCTTCTAGGTCAGAGTTCTAGCTGAAGGTTAGGGTTCTGTAGGATCCTGTAGAGTTATGTGGGGTTCTGTGGAGTTATGTAGGGTTCTATATGGTCCTGTAGGATTATGTGGGGTCCTGTAGGGTTCTAGAGGGTCCTGTCTGGTTCTAGAGGGTCCTGTCTGGTTCTAGAGGGTCCTGTCTGGTTCTAGAGGGTCCTGTAGGGTTCTAGGGGGTTGTGTAGGATCCTGTAAAGTTATGTGGGGTTATGTAGGGTTCTAGAGGGTCCTGTAGGGTCATATGTAGGGTTTTAGAGGGTTATGTTGGGTTCTATAGCGTTATGTAGTGTTCTGTGGGGTTGTGTAGTGTTAGTTAGTACCAAGATGGCAGAGCAGTAAGACGTGTTTTGTTTTTGTTCCATGTAAATATTGTATTTTTATACATTTCATTATTTTTCATTCTCTTTGTTCCATTTTCAAATTAAACATACCTTCCTGCAACCTGCCTCACCCAATGTGGTACGGATCTGCTATTTTTTTATATACAGTGAGGGGAAAAAGTATTTGATCCCCTGCTGATTTTGTACGTTTGCACACTGACAAAGAAATGATCAGTCTATAATTTTAATGGTAGGTTTATATGAACAGTGAGAGACAGAACAACAAAGAAATCCAGAAAAACGCATGTGAAAATTTTTATAAATTGATTTGCATTTTAATGAGGGAAATAAGTATTTGACCCCTCTGCAAAACATGACTTAGTACTTGGTGGCAAAACCCTTGTTGGCAATCACAGAGGTCAGACATTTCTTGTAGTTGGCCACCAGGTTTGCACACATCTCAGGAGGGATTTTGTCCCACTCCACTTTGCAGATCTTCTCCAAGTCATTAAGGTTGAGGCTGACGTTTGGCAACTCGAACCTTCAGCTCCCTCCACAGATTTTCTATGGGATTAAGGTCTGGAGACTGGCTAGGCCACTCCAGGACCTTAATGTGCTTCTTCTTGAGCCACTCCTTTGTTGCCTTGGTCGTGTGTTTTGGGTCATTGTCATGCTGGAATACCCATTTTCAATGCCCTGGCTGAGGGAAGGAGGTTCTCACCCAAGATTTGACGGTACATGGCCCCGTCCATCGTCCCTTTGATGCGGTGAAGTTGTCTTGTCCCCTTAGCAGAAAAACACCCCCAAAGCATAATGTTTCCACCTCCATGTTTGACGGTGGGGGATGGTGTTATTGGGGTCATAGGCAGCATTCCTCCTCCTCCAAACACGGCGAGTTGAGTTGATGCCAAAGAGCTCCATTTTGGTCTCATCTGACCACAACACTTTCACCCAGTTGTCCTCTGAATCATTCAGATGTTCATTGGAAAACTTCAGACGGGCATGTATATGTGCTTTCTTGAGCAGGGGGGACCTTGCGGGGGACCGTGCTGCAGGATTTCAGTCCTTCACGGCGTAGTGTGTTACCAATTGTTTTCTTGGTGACTATGGTCCCAGCTGCCTTGAGATCATTGACAAGATCCTCCCGTGTAGTTCTGGGCTGATTCCTCACTGTTCTCATGATCATTGCAACTCCACGAGGTGAGATCTTGCATGGAGCCCCAGGCCGAGGGAGATTGACAGTTATTTTGTGTTTCTTCCATTTGCGAACAATCGCACCAACTGTTGTCACCTTCTCACCAAGCTGCTTGGCGATGGTCTTGTAGCCCATTCCAGCCTTGTGTAGGTCTACAATCTTGTCCTGTCGTGGAAAAAAACAATCTTAAACATGTAACACTCTTACAATAACTTTTGAATTCAATAATATACTTTAATATAGAACAATCAAAGTCGAGCTGGTCCAGGATACAGCTGATCTGACCGAACACCAGTTCTGCTTATATACTGTTACCATAGGCAACCTCTGACATGTGTTTTCGCTTAACAGTGGCACATGTGATACGTGTGAGGTCTTTCAGCCCTGTGCTTTAGCTGAGGCAACCTCTGACATATGTTTTGCTTAAAAAGGAGTGCTATGCATTCTGTTCAGAAATGATCAAATGTAACGTAATGTCATTAAAATATCTCCAATATACCCCCCTCTGGGACTAAACAGTCCCACACAAAACAATACAAAACATTAACCCAAAAGAAGAACAAGAGGACAGCAGAGGGAATCAAAACAAAACAATCAAAAGCACAAGAATAAAATTCCATGAAATATAAAAAGACGGGACCAAAAACCTCCATCAGACGGGGAACTGAGGAAAAGATCCAGTCCAAACAAATATAAAAGACAAACAAAACAAACATCAAATTATCAAACAAAATAACCAAACAGAAAATGTAAAAGCAATGAGCATGTAGTGTAAAGCCTTGCCTGAGGTTATCTCAGTAATGTAGAAAATAAAAAGAATAATATGGAAACTAAAAACATAAACAAAACACACCAAACACAAACTAAACAATACAGAATAAGAACATACTTTAACTTCTTAGGGAGCAGCGCATGAGGTGACGGTTTTGGAGACCCTGGCATGCCCAAAGTAAAATGCCTCCCATTCAGGCCCAGAAAATAGGATATGCACATATTTAGTACCATTGGATAGGAAACACTCTGAATTTTCTAAAAGTGTTAACCATTTGTCTGTGAGTAAAACAGAACGGATATGGCCCCGAGGAACCCCGAGGAATTTCTGTCCTGGAAAAAGTGGTTTTGACACATTTCTCATTTGGAACCCCTCCCTTATGAAAATGCCCATATAAGGGCATATGAATGCAGTACCGATCACTTCCTCTGGATGTCAACAGTCTCGAGACAGTGTTCATATTTTTTTTAGATGCTATTAGAGCAGAGAAGAAGAGGAATCAGGAAGTGTCCCCAGAGATGTCAATAGAAGAGGACCTCTGTGTTTTTTTCCTTTCTTATAGCCCAGTTTATATTCCGGTTGAATTATTATAGTAAATATACATAAAAGTGTTCCTAAGGATACATTAAAAAGGATGTTTGGTTGTTCTTGGACACGTTTATAGGTATAAGTTGAACGAGTTCTCTTCATGTTTCAATGGAGGAGTGGAGGCTGTAGTTTCTGATTATAATGCGCAAACCAAACAGAGATTTATGGATATAATACATTACTTTTTCTAACAAAAGAACCATGGATTGTCTTCGTTGGACACTTGGGAAGCCATCAGCAGAAGTTCTTCAACAGGTAATTGATTTGTTTTCGCTGTGAAATGTGTTTTGTGTGAACTGTGAAGGCTAATGAATTCATGGTAATGGGAAAAATAGTGAAGGTGCTACCCTCAAACAATCAAATGTGGTGCTTTCGCCGTAAAGCCTTTTTGAAATCTGACAACGCTGTGATATTGCCAAGAAACAGAGCTTTTGATGAGTATGAAACACTTGTATATTGGTGCATGTTTAATAATTCAACGATTTTGACACATTGCCTAATTTTGAACCCCTCCCTTATGAAAATGCCCATATAAGGGAGTATGATTTCAGTACCTATTGCTTCCACTGGATGTCAACAAAACCGTCTCCTCGGCAGCCGCTCCCTAAGAAGGTAACACAGTGTCCAAAGAGGGGCCAGTCAATCACGGACTACAAAAAGAAAATCAGCCCCGTCATTGATGTATACAGAGAAGAGAGTCGGCCCAAGAATTGAACCCTGTGGCACCCCCATAGAGACTGCCAGAATCGGACAACAGGCCCTCTGATTTGACACACTGAACTCTATCGAGAAGTAGTTGGTGAACCATGCGAGGCAATCATTTGAGAAACCAAGGCTGTCGAGTCTGCCGATAAGGATGTGGTGATTGACAGAGTCGAAAGCCTTGGCTAGATCAATGAAAACGGCTGCACAGTAATGTCTCTTATCGATGGCGGTTATGATGTCATTTAGGACCTTGAGCGTGGCTGAGGTGCACCCATGACCAGCCCTGAAACCAGATTGCAAAGCGGAGAAGGTACGGTGGGATTCGAAATGGTCTGTAATTTGTTTGTCAACTTGGCTTTCAAAGACCTTAGAAAGGCAGGGTAGGATAGATATAGGTCTGTAGCAGTTTGGGTCAAGAGAGTCACCCCCTTTGAAGAGGGGGATGACCGCAGCTGCTTTCCAGTCTTTGGGAATCTCAGACATCACGAAAGAGAGGTTGAACAGGCTAGTAATAGGGGTTACAACAATTTCGGCACATAATTTAAAAAAGAAAGGGTCCAGATTGTCTAGCCCGGCTGATTTGTAACGGTCCAGATTTCGCAGCTCTTTCAGAACATCAGCTATCTGGATTTGTGAGAAGGAGAAATGGGGGAAGCTTGGACAAGTAGATGCAGGGGCGGAGCTATTGGCCGGGGTTGGGGTAGCCAGGAGGAAAGCATGGCCAGCCGTAGAGAAATGCTTGTTGAAATTTTCGATTATCATGGATTTGTCGGTTACTGAGGGGGGTGCAGGGCTGTTGACCGGGGTAGGGGTAGCCAAATAGAAAGCATGGCCAGCCGTAGAAAAATGCTTGTTGAAATTCTAAATTATTGTGGGATTTATCGGTGGTGACAGCGTTTCCTATCCTCAGTGCAGTGGGCAACTGGGAGGAGGTGCACTTATTCTCCATAGACTTTACAGTGTCCCAGAACTTTTTTGAGTTTGTGTTACAGGAGGCAAATTTCTGCTTGAAAAAGCTAGCCTTGGCTTTCCTAACTGCCAGTGTATATTGGTTCCTGACTTATTGGTTCCTGATTCTTATCATGAATAACACCCGGCTACGGGCTATTATCATGAATAACACCCGGCTACGGGCTATTATCATGAATAACACCCGGCTACGGGCTATTATCATGAATAACACCCAGCTACGGGCTATTATCATGAATAACACCCAGCTACGGGCTATTATCATGAATAACACCCAGCTGCGGGCTATTATCATGAATAACACGCAGCTGCGGGATATTATCATGAATAACACGCAGCTGCGGGCTATTATCATGAATAACACCCAGCTGCGGGCTATTATCATGAATAACACACAGCTACGGCTATTATTATCATAAATAACACCCAGCTACGGCTATTATTATCATAAATAACACCCGGCTACAGGCTACTATCATGAATAACACCCGGCTACTGTCTATTATCATGAATAACACCCAGCTACGGCTATTATTATCATAAATAACACCCAGCTACGGCTATTATTATCATAAATAACACCCAGCTACGGCTATTATTATCATAAATAACACCCGGCTACGGGCTACTATCATGAATAACACCCAGCTACGGCTATTATCATGAATAACACCCGGCTACGTGCTATTCTCATCATGAATAACAGCCGGCTACGGGCTATTATCATGAATAACACCCGGCTACGGGCTACTATCATGAATAACACCCAGCTACGGCTATTATCATGAATAACACCCGGCTACGTGCTATTCTCATCATGAATAACAGCCGGCTACGGGCTATTATCATGAATAACACCCGGCTACGGGCTATTATCATGAATAACACCCGGGTTCGGACTATTATCATGAATAACACCCGACTACGGGCTATTATCATGAATAACAGCCGGCTACGGGCTATTATCATGAATAACACCCGGCTACGGGCTATTATTATCATGAATAACACCCGGGATCGGACTATTATCATGAATAACACAAGTCTATGGTCTATTATCATGAATTACACCCGGCTACGGGCTATTCTTATCATAAATTACACCCGGCTACTGTCTATTATCATGAAAAACACCCGGCTACGTGCTATTCTTGTCATGAATAACACCCGACTACGGGCTACTATCATGAATAACACCCAGCTACGGGCTATTATCATGAATAACACCCGGCTACGGACTATTATCATGAATAACTCCCGGCTACGGGCTGTTCTCATCATGAATAACACCCGGCTACGGACTATTATCATGAATAACACCCGGCTACGGACTATTATCATGAATAACACCCGGCTACGGGCTGTTCTCATCATGAATAACACCCGGCTACGGACTATTATCATGAATAACACCCGGTTTCGGACTATTATCATGAATAACACCAGTCTATGGTCTATTATCATGAATTACACCCGGCTACGGGCTATTATCATGAATAACACCCGGTTTCGGACTATTATCATGAATAACACCAGTCTATGGTCTATTATCATGAATTACACCCGGCTACGGGCTATTCTTATCATAAATTACACCCGGCTACTGTCTATTATCATGAAAAACACCCAGCTACGTGCTATTCTTGTCATGAATAACACCCGACTACGGGCTATTATCATGAATAACACCCGGCTATGGGCTATTATCATGAATAACACCCGGCTACGGGCTATTATTATCATGAATAACACCCGGCTATGGGCTATTATTATCATGAATAACACCCGGCTACAGGCTATTATTATCATGAATAACACCCGGCTATGGGCTATTCTTATCATGAATAACACCTGGCTTTGGGCTATTCTTTGGGCTAACATCCTTCTCCACTACTGTCCCGTCAATGTGGATAGGGGGGTGCTCCCTCTCCTGTTTCCTGAAGTCCACGATCATCTCCTTTGTTTTGTTGACATTGAGTGAGAGGTTATTTTCCTGACACCACACTCCGAGGGCCCTCACCTCCTCCCTGTAGGCCGTCTCATCGTTGTTGGTAATCAAGCCTACCACTGTAGTGTCGTCAGCAAACTTGAGTTGGATTCGTGCTTGGCCACACAGTCATGGGTAAACTTGGAGTACAGGAGAGGGCTGAGAACGCACCCTTGTGGGGCCCCAGTGTTGAGGATCAGCGGGGTGGAGGTGTTGTTTCCTACCCTCACCACCTGCGGCCGGCCCGTCAGGAAGTCCAGGACCCAGTTGCACAGGGCTGGGTCGAGACCTAGGGTCTCGAGCTTAATGACGAGCTTGGAGGGAACTATGGTGTTAAATGCTGAGCTGTAGTCGATGAACAGCATTCTTACATAGGTATTCCTCTTGTCCAGATGGGTTAGGGCAGTATGCAGTGTGATTGCGATTGCGTCGTCTGTGGACCTATTGGGACGGTAAGGAAATTGGAGTGGGTCCAGGGTGTCTGGCAGGATGGAGGTGATATGATCTTTGACTAGTCTCTCAAAGCACTTCATGATGACGGAAGTGAGTGCCACGGGGCGATAGTCATTTAGCTCAGTTACCTTAGCTTTCTTGGGAACAGGAACAATGGTGGCCCTCTTGAAGCATGTGGGAACAGCAGACTGGGATAAGGACTGATTGAATATGTCCGTAAACACACCAGCCAGCTGGTCTGCGCATGCTCTGAGGACACGGCCAGGGATGCCATCTGGGCCAGCAGCCTTGCGAGGGTTAACACATTTAAATGTTTTACTCACGTTGGCTGCGGTGAAGGTGAGCCCGCAGGTTTTGGTAGCGGGCCGTGTCGGTGGCACTGTATTATCCTCAAAGCGAGCAAAGAAGTTGTTTAGTTTGTCTGGGAGCAGGGCGTCGTGGTCCGCGACGGGGCTGATTTTCTTTTTGTAGTCCGTGATTGACTGTAGACCCTGCCACATTCCTCTCTTGTCTGAGCCGTTGAATTGTGCCTCTACTTTGTCTCTATATTGACGCTTAGCTTGTTTGATTGCCTTGCGGAGGGAATAGCTACACTGTTTGTATTCAGTCATGTTTCCGGTCGCCTTACGGTTTCTGGTTGGGGAAGGTTTTAATAGTTGCTATGGGTACAACATCACCAATGCACTTGCTAATAAACTCGCTCACAGAATCAGCGTATACATCAATGTTGTTGTCTGATGCTATCCGGAACATATCCCAGATCAGACTGGTCGGACCAGCGTTGAACAGACCTGAGAACGGTAGTTTCCTGTTTTAGTTTCTGTCTGTAGGCTGGGAGCAACAAAATGGAGTCATGGTCAGACTTGCCGAAAGGAGGGCGGAGAATAGCCTTGTATGCATCACGGAAATTAGAATAACAATGATCCAGGATTTTACCAGCTCGGGTGGCACATTCGATATGCTGATAAAATTTAGGGAGCCTTGTTTTCAGATTAGCCTTGTTAAAATCCCCAGCCACAATAAATGCAGCCTCAGGATATGTGGTTTCCAGTTTACATAGAGTCCAGTGGATTTCTTTCAGTGCCGTCGATGTGTCAGCTTGAGGGGGGATATACACGGCTGTGATTATAATCGAGGATAATTCTCTTGGTAGATAATGCGGTCGGCATTTGATTGTAAGGAATTCTATGTCAGGTGAACAAAAGGACTTGAGTTCCTGTATGTTGTTATGATCACACCACAACTCGTTAATCATAAAACACACACCCCCGCCCTTCTTCTTACCAGATAGATGTTTGTTTCTGTTGGCGCGATGCGTGGAGAAACCATGTGGCTGTACCGACTCAGATAACGTGTCCTGAGTGAGCCATGTTCTGAGTGAGCCGTGTCCTGAGTGAGCCATGCAAGTAAAATACTCGGGAAAGGTGCACGATGTGCCCGTCTACGTGGTCTATTGTCCTGGTCGGTGGACCAAACAGAGGATCCGCTTCGGGAAAGTCGTATTCCTGGTCGTAATGTTGGTAAATTGACGTTGCTCTTATATCCAATAGTTCCTCCCGGTTGTATGTAATAAAACTTAATATTTTCCGGGGTAACAATGTTAGAAGTAATACATAAAATAAAAATACTGCATAGTTTCCTGAGAACGTGAAGCGAGGCGGCCATCTCTGTCGGCGCCAGAAGTACCAAAGGTGGAAAGTTAAGATCCTCGGCGTACACATCACGGACAAACTGAAATGGTCCACCCTCACAGACACAGAAATTCAGCTTGTCACCAAAAACACTCACAAACTTCTACAGATGCACAATCGAGAGCATCCTGTCGGGCTGTATCACCGCCTGGTATGGCAACTGCTCCGCCCACAACCGTAAGGCTCTCCAGAGGGTAGTGAGGACTGCACAACGCATCACCGGGGGTAAACTACCTGCCCTCCAGGACACCTACACCACCCGATGTCACAGGAAGGGCAAAAAGATCATCAAGGACAGCAACCACCCAAGCCACTGCCTGTTCACCCCGCTATCATCCAGAAGGCGAGGTCAGTACAGGTGCATCAAAGCTGGGACAGAGAGACTGAAAAACAGCTTCTATCTCAAGGCCATCAGACTGTTAAACAGCCATCACTAACATTGAGTGGCTGCTGCCAACATACTGACTTAAATCTCTAGCCACTTTAAATAATAGGAATTGGATGTAACAAATGTATCACTAGCCACTTTAAACAATTTTGTATATAATGTTTACATATCCGACATTACTCATATCAAATGTATACACTTGTCACGTCCAGGCCAGAGTTTAAGGCTGGCGTGTTTTTGTTTCGTTTTGGTGTAGGGTTATTTTGGTTCTAGGTGTTATATTTCTATGTTGGGGTAATGGTTCCCAATTAGAGGCAGCTGTGTGTTGTTGTCTCTAATTGGGAACCATATATATGTTTGGGGTTTTCATGTAGTATTTTGTGAGTTATTGTTTGAGCATAGCTTAGTGTTTATTCTTTGTTATGTTCTTCGTTACGATCTTCGTTCATTCTGTTTGTTATTTTCCCAGTTACGTCATTTAATAAAATGTATACTGGAAGCATCGCTGCGTCTTGGTCTGTCTGTTCCGAAGATCGTGACAGAATAACCCACCACAAAAAGACCAAGCAGCGATGTTTAAAGGAGTCCTGGACTTGGGAGGAGATATTAGCTGGGAAGGGGCCTTGGGGGAAGACGACGGAGCATCGTCACCCCAAGAAGAGGATGGAAGCGGCAAAGACTGAGCGAGGGAGCTATGAGGATATATATGGAGCGTGGAACCCGGAGAGGGAGAGATATGTTGGGACTCGCCTGGCGCGGAAACCCGACAAAAATTGGGGGCACGCGGGGAGTTTGGCCGGTTCAGGGTGGACACCTGAGCCAACTCCTCGTGCTCTCTGGAGGGAGCGTTGGAGGGAGCGTCGCACTGGTAAGACGCCGTGCTATGCAGTTTTGCGCACGGTGTCTCCAGTGCGCGTTCACAGGCCAGTGCGAGAGATTCCAGCTCCACTCACCTGTCAGGAGAGGGTGAGTGTGCAGTCTGGAGGTGTGGTGCCGGCTCAGCGCTCCTGGTCTCCGGTGCGTCTCCTTGGACCAGGATATCCTGCACCGGTTCTGCGCACGGTGTCTCCAGTGCGTGTCCAGAGCCCCGTGCGTGAGATTCCAGCACCACTCATCTGTCAAGGGAGGGTGAGTGTGCTACCTGGAAGAGTGGTGCCGGCTCTGCGCGCTAGGTCTCCAGTACACCTTCTGGGACCGAGATATCCTTCACCGGTTCTGCGTGTGGGGTCTCCGGTTCGCATCCACAGCCCAGTACGTCCTGTCCCTGCTCCACGCTCCAGGATCCCTGTGCCCGTCGTGGACCCAGCACGTCCTGTCCCTGCTCCACGCTCCAGGATCCCTGTGCCCGTCGTGGACCCAGCACGTCCTGTCCCTGCTCCACGCTCCAGGATCCCTGTGCCCGTCGTGGACCCAGCACGTCCTGTCCCTGCTCCACGCTCCAGGATCCCTGGATGCGGATCCCTTCATTATCATGAATAACACCCGGCTACAGGCTATTCTTATCATGAATAACACCCGGCTACGGGCTATTATCATGAATAACACCCGGCTACAGGCTATTCTTATCATGAATAACACCCAGCTACGGGCTATTCTCATGAATAGCTATATTTGTAGCTATATGAGCCAGGTTACAATTCCCACAAGTTATGCGTAGGCTGTTTGCCTTTCACGCCTGTGACCTGGATTCACTGCCCTACCCATGGTTAGCTACCCTGGTGTCAAAGCACGGGGATGTGCCTTCACTTCCGGAGGGGGCATTCTAGCGATCCTTACTACCCTTATAGAAAAACATGATTTCACATGTGGAGAATCACACAATTTCATGTAAGACGTGTTTTTGGAACACTTTTCACGTGTAGTTTCATGTTATCACATTAACTTCACATAAAAACACATAAAAACATAAACATAAAACCCTATTGATGCGATGCATAGGGTAGCTTTCACGCCAGCAACCCGAGTTTGCTTCCCTGCCCCGCCTTTCATGCCTCTCCGATGTCCAACACCCCAACAGTTACACCAAGACGTCCGAACCTCTTGACGAGTTCGCTAGGTGTTGGGTCAAGGTCGCTACGTTGGGGGCGGCACGTAGTGGTTTGAGCGTTGGGCCAGTAACCGAAAGGTTGCTGGATCGAATCCCCGAGCTGACAATGTCAAAATATGTTCTTCTGCCCCTGAACAAGGCAGTTAACCCACTGTTCCCTGGTAGGCTGTCATTGTAAATAAGAATTTGTTCTTAACTGACTTGCCTTGTTAAATAAAGGTTAAATAAAAATTTTAAAATAATAATAATTGCCCCTCCTATGGGAGAGTGTCTCCACACCCCTCGTGTACACGCCTCTTTGATGGCCTCAGGCCCCACCCCATTTAGAAAAAACGACAAAAAAACGCCATCCGCTGGATGGGGGACAGTAGTACTTTGATCTGGAGGGAGACAGTAGTACTTTGATCTGGAGGGAGACAGTAGTACTTTGATCTGGAGGGAGACAGTAGTACTTTGATCTGGAGAGAGACAGTAGTACTTTGATCTGGAGAGAGACAGTATTACTTTGATCTGGAGGGAGACAGTAGTACTTTGATCTGGAGGGGGACAGTAGTACTTTGATCTGGAGGGAGACAGTCGTACTTTGATCTGGAGGGAGACAGTAGTACTTTGATCTGGAGGGAGACAGTAGTACTTTGATCTGGAGGGAGACAGTAGTACTTTGATCTGGAGGGGGACAGTAGTACTTTGATCTGGAGGGAGACAGTAGTACTTTGATCTGGAGGAGACAGTAGTACTTTGATCTGGAGGAGACAGTAGTACTTTGATCTGGAGGAGACAGTAGTACTTTGATCTGGAGGGGACAGTAGTACTTTGATCTGGAGGGAGACAGTAGTACTTTGATCTGGAGGAGACAGTAGTACTTTGATCTGGAGGGAGACAGTAGTACTTTGATCTGGAGGGAGACAGTAGTACTTTGATCTGGAGGGAGACAGTAGTACTTTGATCTGGAGGGGACAGTAGTACTTTGATCTGGAGGGAGACAGTAGTACTTTGATCTGGAGGGAGACAGTAGTACTTTGATCTGGAGGGAGACAGTAGTACTTTGATCTGGAGGGAGACAGTAGTACTTTGATCTGGAGGGAGACAGTAGTACTTTGATCTGGAGGGAGACAGTAGTACTTTGATCTGGAGGGGACAGTAGTACTTTGATCTGGAGGGAGACAGTAGTACTTTGATCTGGAGGGAGACAGTAGTACTTTGATCTGGAGGGAGACAGTAGTACTTTGATCTGGAGGGAGACAGTAGTACTTTGATCTGGAGGGAGACAGTAGTACTTTGATCTGGAGGGAGACAGTAGTACTTTGATCTGGCCAGCAGGGATCGCCAGGGCGCCATCAACACGGGGCTCCACGGGGCGGAACTTCCGGGTTGTTGCCCGTTGTCAACAGTTTGCTAAAGATAAATAAACATGTAGCTAGTTAGGGTGAGAGCAGAACCACACACTCTTTTTCCTGGAGAGAGACAGGGGAGGGAGAGTGAAGAGCGACAGACGCCGCGGAAAGCAGAAGTAGCTAGTTAAGTAGAATGTTTAGCTACTGTAGCTAGCTAAGTGTGTTGTGAGAAGTGTCCGTCCCGGGCCAGATAACTCCAGCCTGCTCTCCCTCTACTGATGCCCGTCTCTGTCTCGGCTCCATGGAAGAGCTGCTAGCTGAACAGGAACGGGACTGCAGCAGACTCTCCTCACCCCTGCCCTAAGGACGGTCCCTGCTCATCTCTCCGGTCCGACGGGGTATTATAACCGTGGGGTGAGCCTGGAAACGGGAGCTACGGCCGACAGAGCGAGCGGCGAGTACTTTTCCAACTCTTTCTACAACTTTTATAAAAGTCTGATTTATAAAGTTGACATATTTATTTCCCCCAACATCCAACTGGTGAAGGTTATGCAGTGTGTCTGTTCGGTTGTGATGAGATGTGGTCGTGTAACTCATAGAGGCTACCATCTCATCCCCGGACACGGTCGGAACCCTACAGACTGCTGCTGCTGCTCGCTCGACAGAGCCCTGCTATAGGTAACAGAACAAGGTAGGTCCTCTGAAACAAACTTCACCAACAAGGGAACAATACTTAATAAAGTTGTGCATCTGAAGAGCTGTGACAGGGAGAGAAGGGATTGGATTGAAATGGACGGAACTTGTTGATGGGTCAGGCCCGTGCTGCATAGAGGCTTCCTTGTACGACATGACTGATGACGTCACTGGACTTATTTTCAAGCACGTAGCTGAGGGATTGTTGAACCATAACAGCAATACGGGTTATATCTGTCCTCTATGAAGACCTTAACAACTGTAGAGTTACCAACTGGTCTAGTTATGATACACAGACTGTAGAGTTACCAACTGGTCTAGTTATGATACACAGACTGTAGAGTTACCAACTGGTCTAGTTATGATACACAGACTGTAGAGTTACCAACTGGTCTAGTTATGATACACAGACGGTAGAGTTACCAACTGGTCTAGTTATGATACACAGACTGTAGAGTTACCAACTGGTCTAGTTATGATACACAGACTGTAGAGTTACCAACTGGTCTAGTTATGATACACAGACTGTAGAGTTACCAACTGGTCTAGTTATGATACACAGACGGTAGAGTTACCAACTGGTCTAGTTATGATACACAGACTGTAGAGTAACCAACTGGTCTAGTTATGATACACAGACTGTAGAGTTACCAACTGGTCTAGTTATGATACACAGACTGTAGAGTTACCAACTGGTCTAGTTATGATACACAGACTGTAGAGTTACCAACTGGTCTAGTTATGATACACAGACGGTAGAGTTACCAACTGGTCTAGTTATGATACACAGACTGTAGAGTTACCAACTGGTCTAGTTATGATACACAGACTGTAGAGTTACCAACTGGTCTAGTTATGATACACAGACTGTAGAGTTACCAACTGGTCTAGTTATGATACACAGACTGTAGAGTTACCAACTGGTCTAGTTATGATACACAGACGGTAGAGTTACCAACTGGTCTAGTTATGATACACAGACTGTAGAGTTACCAACTGGTCTAGTTATGATACACAGACTGTAGAGTTACCAACTGGTCTAGTTATGATACACAGACTGTAGAGTTACCAACTGGTCTAGTTATGATACACAGACTGTAGAGTTACCAACTGGTCTAGTTATGATACACAGACTGTAGAGTTACCAACTGGTCTAGTTATGATACACAGACTGTAGAGTTACCAACTGGTCTAGTTATGATACACAGACTGTAGAGTTACCAACTGGTCTAGTTATGATACACAGACTGTAGAGTTACCAACTGGTCTAGTTATGATACACAGACTGTAGAGTTACCAACTGGTCTAGTTATGATACACAGACTGTAGAGTTACCAACTGGTCTAGTTATGATACACAGACTGTAGAGTTACCAACTGGTCTAGTTATGATACACAGACTGTAGAGTTACCAACTGGTCTAGTTATGATACACAGACTGTAGAGTTACCAACTGGTCTAGTTATGATACACAGACTGTAGAGTTACCAACTGGTCTAGTTATGATACACAGACTGTAGAGTTACCAACTGGTCTAGTTATGATACACAGACTGTAGAGTTACCAACTGGTCTAGTTATGATACACAGACTGTAGAGTTACCAACTGGTCTAGTTATGATACACAGACGGTAGAGTTACCAACTGGTCTAGTTATGATACACAGACGGTAGAGTTACCAACTGGTCTAGTTATGATACACAGACTGTAGAGTTACCAACTGGTCTAGTTATGATACACAGACTGTAGAGTTACCAACTGGTCTAGTTATGATACACAGACTGTAGAGTTACCAACTGGTCTAGTTATGATACACAGACTGTAGAGTTACCAACTGGTCTAGTTATGATACACAGACTGTAGAGTTACCAACTGGTCTAGTTATGATACACAGACTGTAGAGTTACCAACTGGTCTAGTTATGATACACAGACTGTAGAGTTACCAACTGGTCTAGTTATGATACACAGACGGTAGAGTTACCAACTGGTCTAGTTATGATACACAGACTGTAGAGTTACCAACTGGTCTAGTTATGATACACAGACTGTAGAGTTACCAACTGGTCTAGTTATGATACACAGACGGTAGAGTTACCAACTGGTCTAGTTATGATACACAGACGGTAGAGTTACCAACTGGTCTAGTAACGGAGTGGGGTTCACATTCAACGCAGCAAAAGATGAGAAAAGATCTATCCTTCCCTCACTAAGCACCAGACGGTAGAGGAGTGTGAGTGTAGAACTGACAATGAAATAGCCATATGAATGTAGCCAAGTATGACTTTACTAGAGAAAATCTGTGAAGATGTCAGAGAAACTCATAGGAATGATTTTTACTAACGGTCATGAATCATGGTTATTGGGCCTGTTTTTTTGTTAAACACCTATCCAGGTATCAGATTGTTGTATCGTATGATGTGGTTAGCTGACATGTTAAACACCTATCCAGGTATCAGATTGTTGTATCGTATGATGTGGTTAGCTGACATGTTAAACACCTATCCAGCTCTTGTGCAATCTGTTTGTAATGTAATTGAGCAGAAATACCACCTGTTTCTTCTAAGTCATGATTATTTAGTAAACTGGTTTATATCTGTCAGTGCTAGGCTGCACAACCTGAATTCTCTCTCACACACACACACACACACACACAGCTAGCCCAGTGTTGTGCAATAGCTGCTCCCTGCCACTCCCTCTGTACGCTGTCAGTTAACAGTAACCCTCTGTGGTAGTGACTGCTGTACCCTAACGCTGTCAGTTAACAGTAACCCTCTGTGGTAGTGACTGCTGTACCCTAACGCTGTCAGTTAACAGTAACCCTCTGTGGTAGTGACTGCTGTACCCTAACGCTGTCAGTTAACAGTAGCCCTCTGTGGTAGTGACTGCTGTACCCTAACGCTGTCAGTTAACAGTAACCCTCTGTGGTAGTGACTGCTGTACCCTAACGCTGTCAGTTAACAGTAACCCTCTGTGGTAGTGACTGCTGTACCCTAACGCTGTCAGTTAACAGTAACCCTCTGTGGTAGTGACTGCTGTACCCTAACGCTGTCAGTTAACAGTAACCCTCTGTGGTAGTGACTGCTGTACCCTAACGCTGTCAGTTAACAGTAACCCTCTGTGGTAGTGACTGCTGTACCCTAACGCTGTCAGTTAACTGTAACCCTCTGTGGTAGTGACTGCTGTACCCTAACGCTGTCAGTTAACAGTAGCCCTCTGTGGTAGTGACTGCTGTACCCTAACGCTGTCAGTTAACAGTAACCCTCTGTGGTAGTGACTGCTGTACCCTAACGCTGTCAGTTAACAGTAACCCTCTGTGGTAGTGACTGCTGTACCCTAACGCTGTCAGTTAACAGTAACCCTCTGTGGTAGTGACTGCTGTACCCTAACGCTGTCAGTTAACAGTAACCCTCTGTGGTAGTGACTGCTGTACCCTAACGCTGTCAGTTAACAGTAACCCTCTGTGGTAGTGACTGCTGTACCCTAACGCTGTCAGTTAACAGTAACCCTCTGTGGTAGTGACTGCTGTACCCTAACGCTGTCAGTTAACAGTAACCCTCTGTGGTAGTGACTGCTGTACCCTAACGCTGTCAGTTAACAGTAACCCTCTGTGGTAGTGACTGCTGTACCCTAACGCTGTCAGTTAACAGTAACCCTCTGTGGTAGTGACTGCTGTACCCTAACGCTGTCAGTTAACAGTAACCCTCTGTGGTAGTGACTGCTGTACCCTAACGCTGTCAGTTAACAGTAACCCTCTGTGGTAGTGACTGCTGTACCTAACGCTGTCAGTTAACAGTAGCCCTCTGTGGTAGTGACTGCTGTACCCTAACGCTGTCAGTTAACAGTAGCCCTCTGTGGTAGTGACTGCTGTACCCTAACGCTGTCAGTTAACAGTAACCCTCTGTGGTAGTGACTGCTGTACCCTAACCCCCCAGCGGTCTGTCCTGTTTGTGTCTGTCTGTGCTGCTAATTCTAACACCTAGCCCTACTGACACACATTCAGTTCTCACTATGTGTCTTTGTCTCTGTGTGTGTTTAGATGAGTGGGGGGAAGAAGAGGAGTGGCTTCCAGATTACCAGTGTGACGTCAGACTACACTCAGAGCTCTGGGGAAGCCCCACCCCCTGCCCAGGCCTCTAGCCAATCAAGTCTCTCCCCTCCGTCCTCCAGCCAATCCACTGCTTCCTCCCTGCCTGGCCCCTTCCACCAGCAGGGAAGCACCTCCCAGCCAACGACTCCCCTCTCTCTGAGGAAATACAACTCCCAAGATGCCACGGGACAGGGATCCAGGTTCCGAGTCGTCCGATTGGGCCAGGGCCACGGAGAACCCTATCACCGGGGGCGATGGACCTGCACTGACTTCCTGGAACGAGAGGAAGGGTTGGGGCTTAGACGGGTGATGGACAGCATGAGACACGCCCACTCTCTGGAGTCGCTTGAGGGGATTGGTCAAGAGAGGGGAGGGGCTGGAGGCGGGCTGCTGGGGCATGTGCGCGCTCTCAGGACGGGACACCTTGTGCACTCTCAGGGTACCTCCCACTTGCTGGCCCAGCCAATAGGGTCAGATGGGGAGGGGTTTGGAGGGCTGAAGCCCCTCCTCCTCCACAGCGGCCTGTCCTCCCCCACACACCTGGACAGACTCCACTTACGATTGGTCAACTCCACGCCTCGCTACCCAGCCCCGCCCACGGAACATCCCCCTCTACGCCTGGATGTGGACGCTACCGGGAGGGTGAGAACACACACACTTTCCTACATTCCCAAGCAGAGGTGTTTTGAAGGCGTTCACTGTTTATTCTTCTTTCTCTCTCCCTGTCTAGTCTCTGTTGAGAGTGTCTAATTCCCAGCCCAGCTCCCCCTTACAGGATAGAGATGGTGTGTTCCCACCCAGTTTGACTCCCATCCAGACTCCTTCGGCCTGGTCCATGTTTGGCTCCGGGGGGGGCTTCCATCTGCCGGGGGATGACAGGTATGGTGGTGTGTGTGGGGAAGATCCCCCTCTGGGACAGTGAGTGTATTTGACCTCAGTCATGTTTCTGTTGGGTGGGAAAGCTGTGTTTCTTTATTCTAGAGAGAGAAATGATCAGCATACTCAGAGCGAGTGGGCAGCTGAGAATGCCACTTGTGCTGTCATTGGCTGAGGCACTGAGTGGGCGGGGTTTGGAAGGGAGGTTGTGCCTGTGTGAGCCAATGAGATTGCAAGATAATGTGGTGTGTGGGAGAGGCAGAATGGTCCCTCGTGAGAATCTAAATCCAAAGACAAAGCCTGCTCTCATCTGTGTTTGACTAGCTGGCTGGGGCTGGGTTAGAGTTGCGTCTCAACTGGCTCTGTGGGGTTAGGGTAGCTGGCTGGGGCTGGGTTAGAGTTGCGTCTCAACTGGCTCTGTGGGGTTAGGGTAGATGGCTGGGTTAGGTGTGTCTCATCTGGCTCTGTGGGGTTAGGGTAGATGGCTGGGGCTGGGTTAGATTTGGGTCTCATCTGGCTCTGTGGGGTTAGGGTAGCTGGCTGGGTTAGAGGTGTGTCTAATCTGGCTGTGGGGTTAGGGTAGCTGTCTGGGGCTGGGTTAGAGTTGGGTCTCATCTGGCTCTGTGGGGTTAGGGTAGATGGCTGGGTTAGAGTTGGGTCTCATCTGGCTCTGTGGAGTTAGGGTAGATGGCTGGGTTAGAGTTTGGTCTCATCTGGCTCTGTGGGGTTAGGGTAGATGGCTGGGTTAGAGTTGGGTCTCATCTGGCTCTGTGGGGTTAGGGTAGATGGCTGGGTTATCGTTCGGTGTCTGGCTCTGTGGGGTTAGGGCAGCTGGCTGGGGCTGGGTTAGAGTTGGGTCTCATCTGGCTCTATGGAGTTAGGGTAGATGGCTGGGTTAGAGTTGGGTCTCATCTGGCTCTGTGGGGTTAGGGTAGATGGTTTGGCTGGGTTAGATTTGGGTCTCATTCTGGCTCTGTGGGGTTAGGGTAGATGGCTGGGTTAGAGTTGGGTCTCATCTGGATCTGTGGGGTTAGGGTAGATGGCTGGGTTAGAGTTGGGTCTCATCTGGCTCTGTGGGGTTAGGGTAGATTGTTTGGCTGGGCTGGAGTTGGGTCTCATCTGGCTCTGTGGGGTTAGGGTAGCTGGCTGGGGCTGGGTTAGAGTTGGGTCTCATTCTGGCTCTGTGGGGTTAGGGTGGCTGGCTGGGGCTGGGTTAGAGTTGGGTCTCATCTGGCTCTGTGGGGTTAGGGTAGATGGTTTGGTTAGAGTTGGTTCTCATTCTGGCTCTGTGAGCAAACACACACTTCCCTTGCCTTGACAGGAGACTCGGCCCTACGGAAAGTAGAATGAGGATTAGCCAATGAGACATGTGGATAGAATCAGGAAGTAATCTGCAAAATCTAAATCCTTAGACAATGCTTGCTCTCATCTGGGATCAACTGGCTGGCTGGGGCTGAGTTAGAGTTGGGTCTCATCTGGCTCTGTGGGGTTAGGTAGATGGCTGGGTTAGAGTTGGGTCTCATCTGGCTCTGTGGGGTTAGGGTAGATGGCTGGGTTAGAGTTGGGTCTCATCTGGCTCTGTGGGGTTAGGTTAGATGGTTGGGACTTGGTTAGAGTTGGGTCTCATCTGGCTCTGTGGGGTTAGGGTAGCTGGCTGGGTTATAGTTCGGTGTCTTGCTCTGTGGGGTTAGGGTAGATGGCTGGGTTAGAGTTGGGTCTCATCTGGCTCTGTGGTGTTAGGGTAGATGCCTGGGGCTGGGTTTGTTGGGTCTCATAGGGTAGCTGTCTGGGGCAGGGTTAGAGTTGGGTCTCATCTGGCTCTGTGGTGTTAGGGTAGCTGTCTGGGGCAGGGTTAGAGTTGGGTCTCATCTGGCTCTCTGGGTTAGGGCAGCTGGCTGGGTTAGTGTTGGGTCCCGTCTGGCTCTCTGGTTTAGGGCAGCTGGCTGGGGCTCGGTTAGAATCGGGTCTCATTCTGGCTCTGTGGGTTAGGGTGGATGGCTGGCTTAGAGTTGGTTCTCATTCTGGCTCTGTGAGCAAACACACACTTCCCTTGCCTTGACAGGAGACTCGGCCCTACGGAAAGTAAAATGAGGATTAGCCAATGAGACGTGGATAGAATCAGGAAGTAATCTGCAAAATCTAAATCCACAGGCAATGCCTGCTCTCATCTGGGATCAACTGGGTGGCTGGGGCTGAGTTAGAGTTGGGTCTCATCTGGCTCTGTGGGGTTAGGGTAGATGGCTGGGTTAGAGTTGGGTCTCATCTGGCTCTGTGGGGTTAGGGTAGCTGGCTGGGGCTCAGTTAGTTGGGTCTCATCTGGCTCTGTGGGGTTAGGGTAGATGGCAGGGTTAGAGTTGGGTCTCATCTGGCTCTGTGGGGTTAGGGTAGCTGGCTGGGGCTGGGTTGGAGTTGGGTCTCATGTGGGTTAGGGTAGCTGGCTGGGTTAGAGTTGGGTCTCATCTTGCTCTGTGTGGTTAGGGTAGATGGTTGGGTTAGAGTTGGGTCTCATCTGGCTCTGTGGTGTTAGGGTAGATAGCTGGGGCTGGGTTAGTTGGGTCTCATGGCTCTGTGGGGTTAGGGTGGCTGGCTTGGGCTTGGTTACAGTTGGGTCTCATCTGGCTCTGTGGGGGTTAGGGCAGATGGCTGGGGCTGGGCCAGATTTGGGTCTCATCTGGCTCTGTGGGGTTAGGGTAGCTGGCTGGGGCTGGGTTAGTTAGGTCTCATCTTGCTCTGTGGGGTTAGGGTAGCTGGCTGGGGCTGGGCTAGAGTTGGGTCTCATCTGGCTCTGTGGGGTTAGGGTAGATGGCTAGGTTAGAGTTGGGTCTCATCTGGCTCTGTGGGGTTAGGGTAGCTGGCTGGGGCTGGGTTAGTTAGGTCTCATCTTGCTCTGTGGGGTTAGGGTAGCTGGCTGGGGCTGGGCTAGAGTTGGATCTCATAGGGTAGCTGTCTGGGGCAGGGTTAGAGTTGGGTCTCATCTGGCTCTGTGGGTTTAGGGTAGCTGGCTGGGTTAGAGTTCGGTGTCTGGCTCTGTGGGGTTAGGGCAGCTGGCTGGGGCTGGGTTAGAGTTGGGTCTCATCTGGCTCTGTGGAGTTAGGGTAGATGGTTGGGTTAGAGTTGGGTCTCATCTGGCTCTGAGGGGTTAGGGTAGATGGCTGGGTTAGAGTTGGGTCTCATCTGGCTCTGTGGGGTTAGGGTAGATGGCTAGGTTAGAGTTGGGTCTCATCTGGCTCTGTGGGGTTAGGGTAGATGGTTGGGTTAGAGTTGGGTCTCATCTGGCTCTGAGGGGTTAGGGTAGATGGCTGCGGCTGGGCTAGAGTTGGGTCTCATCTGGCTCTGTGGGGTTAGGGTAGCTGGCTGGGGCTGGGTTAGAGTTGGGTCTCATCTGTCTCTGTGGTGTTAGGGCAGCTGGTTGGGTTAGAGTTGGGTCTCATCTGGCTCTGTGGGGTTAGGGTAGCTGGCTGGGTTATAGTTCGGTGCCTGGCTCTGTGGGGTTAGGGTAGATGGCTGGGTTAGAGTTGGGTCTCATCTGGCTCTGTGGGGTTAGGGTAGATTGTTTTGCTGGGTTAGAGTTGGGTCTCATCTGGCTCTGTGGGGTTAGGGTAGATGGCTGGGTTAGAGTTGGGTCTCATCTGGATCTGTGGGGTTAGGGTAGATGGCTAGGTTAGAGTTGGGTCTCATCTGGCTCTGTGGGGTTAGGGTAGATTGTTTGGCTGGGCTGGAGTTGGGTCTCATCTGGCTCTGTGGGGTTAGGGTAGATGGCTGGGTTAGAGTTGGGTCTCATCTGGCTCTGTGGGGTTAGGGTAGATGGTTGGGACTTGCTTAGAGTTGGGTCTCATCTGGCTCTGTGGGGTTAGGGTGGCTGGCTGGGGCTGTGTTTGAGTTGGGTCTCATCTGGCTCTGTGGGGTTAGGGTAGCTGGCTGGGGCTGGGTTTGAGGTGGGTCTCATCTGGCTCTGTGGGGTTAGGGTAGATGGCTGGGTTATAGTTCGGTGTCTGGCTCTGTGGGGTTAGGGTAGATGGCTGGGTTAGAGTTGGGTCTCATCTGGTTCTGGTGGGTTAGGGCAGCTGGCTGGGTTAGAGTTGGGTCTCATCTGGCTCTGTGGGGTTAGGGCAGCTGGCTGGGGCTGGGTTAGAGTTGTGTCTCATGTGGTTTAGGGCAGCTGGCTGGGGCTGGGTTAGAGTTGGGTCTCATCTGGCTCTGTGGGTTTAGGGTAGCTGGCTGGGTTAGAGTTCGGTGTCTGGCTCTGTGGGGTTAGGGCAGCTGGCTGGGGCTGGGTTAGAGTTGGGTCTCATCTGGCTCTGTGGAGTTAGGGTAGATGGTTGGGTTAGAGTTGGGTCTCATCTGGCTCTGAGGGGTTAGGGTAGATGGCTGGGTTAGAGTTGGGTCTCATCTGGCTCTGTGGGGTTAGGGTAGATGGCTAGGTTAGAGTTGGGTCTCATCTGGCTCTGTGGGGTTAGGGTAGATGGTTGGGTTAGAGTTGGGTCTCATCTGGCTCTGAGGGGTTAGGGTAGATGGCTGCGGCTGGGCTAGAGTTGGGTCTCATCTGGCTCTGTGGGGTTAGGGTAGCTGGCTGGGGCTGGGTTAGAGTTGGGTCTCATCTGTCTCTGTGGTGTTAGGGCAGCTGGTTGGGTTAGAGTTGGGTCTCATCTGGCTCTGTGGGGTTAGGGTAGCTGGCTGGGGCTGGGTTAGAGTTGGGTCTCATCTGTCTCTGTGGTGTTAGGGCAGCTGGTTGGGTTAGAGTTGGGTCTCATCTGGCTCTGTGGGGTTAGGGTAGCTGGCTGGGTTATAGTTCGGTGCCTGGCTCTGTGGGGTTAGGGTAGATGGCTGGGTTAGAGTTGGGTCTCATCTGGCTCTGTGGGGTTAGGGTAGATTGTTTTTGCTGGGTTAGAGTTGGGTCTCATCTGGCTCTGTGGGGTTAGGGTAGATGGCTGGGTTAGAGTTGGGTCTCATCTGGATCTGTGGGGTTAGGGTAGATGGCTAGGTTAGAGTTGGGTCTCATCTGGCTCTGTGGGGTTAGGGTAGATTGTTTGGCTGGGCTGGAGTTGGGTCTCATCTGGCTCTATGGGGTTAGGGTAGATGGCTGGGGCTGGGTTAGAGTTGGGTCTCATCTGGCTCTGTGGGGTTAGGGTAGATGGTTGGGACTTGCTTAGAGTTGGGTCTCATCTGGCTCTGTGGGGTTAGGGTGGCTGGCTGGGGCTGTGTTTGAGTTGGGTCTCATCTGGCTCTGTGGGGTTAGGGTAGCTGGCTGGGGCTGGGTTTGAGGTGGGTCTCATCTGGCTCTGTGGGGTTAGGGTAGATGGCTGGGTTAGAGTTGGGTTAGGGTAGCTGGCTGGGTTATAGTTCGGTGTCTGGCTCTGTGGGGTTAGGGTAGATGGCTGGGTTAGAGTTGGGTCTCATCTGGTTCTGGTGGGTTAGGGCAGCTGGCTGGGTTAGAGTTGGGTCTCATCTGGCTCTGTGGGGTTAGGGCAGCTGGCTGGGGCTGGGTTAGAGTTGTGTCTCATGTGGTTTAGGGCAGCTGGCTGGGGCTGGGTTAGAGTTGGGTCTCATTCTGGCTCTGGTGGGTTAGGGTAGATGGTTTGGCTGGGCTGGAGTTGGGTCTCATCTGGCTCTGTGGGGTTAGGGTGGCTGGCTGGGGCTGGGTTAGAGTTGGGTCTCATCTGGCTCTGTGGGGTTAGGGTAGCTGGTTGAGGCTGGGTTTGAGGTGGGCCTCATCTGGCTCTGTGGGGTTAGGGTAGCTGGCTGGGTTATAGTTCGGTGTCTGGCTCTGTGGGGTTAGGGTAGATGGCTGGGTTAGAGTTGGGTCTCATCTGGCTCTGAGGGGTTAGGGTAGATGGCTGGGCTAGAGTTGGGTCTCATCTTTCTCTGTGGGGTTAGGGTAGCTGGCTGGGGCTGGGTTAGTTAGGTCTCATCTGGCTCTGTGGAGTTATGGTAGATTCTTGGGTTAGAGTTGGGTCTCATCTGGCTCTGTGGGGTTAGGGTAGCTGGCTGGGGCTGGGCTAGAGTTGGGTCTCATCTGGCTCTGTGGGGTTAGGTTAGCTGGCTGGGTTAGAGTTGGGTCTCATCTGGCTCTGTGGGGTTAGGGTAGCTGGCTGGGGCTGGGCTAGAGTTGGGTCTCATCTGGCTCTGTGGGTTTAGGGTAGCTGGCTGGGTTAGAGTTGGGTTAAGGTAGCTTGGCTGGGTTAGAATTGAGTGTCATCTGGCTCTGTGGGGTTAGTGTAGCTGGCTGGGGCTGGGTTAGAGTTGGGTCTCATCTGGCTCTGTGGGGTTAGGTTAGCTGGCTGGGTTAGAGTTGGGTCTCATCTGGCTCTGTGGGGTTAGGGTAGCTGGCTGGGGCTGGGCTAGAGTTGGGTCTCATCTGGCTCTGTGGGTTTAGGGTAGCTGGCTGGGTTAGAGTTGGGTCTCATCTGGCTCTCTGGGTTAGGGCAGCTGGCTGGGGCTGGGTTAGAGTTGTCTCATCTGGCTCTATGGGGTTAGGGTAGCTGGCTGGGTTAGAGTTGGGTTCCGTCTGGCTCTCTGGGTTAGGGTAGCTGGCTGGGGCTGGGTTAGAGTTGGGTCTCATTTTGGCTCTGTGGAGTTAGGGTAGATGGCAGGGTTAGAATTGGGTTAGAGTAGCTGGCTGGGTTAGAATTGAGTGTCATCTGGCTCTGTGGGGTTAGTGTAGTTGGCTGGGGCTTGGTTAGAGTTGGGTCTCATCTTGCTCTGTGGGTTTAGGGTAGCTGGCTGGTTTAGAGTTGGGTCTCTTCTGGCTCTGTGGTATTAGGGTAGCTGGCTGGGTTAGAGTTGGGTCTCATCTGGCTCTGTGAGCAAACACACACTTCCCTTGCCTTGACAGGAGACTCGGCCCAACGGAAATTAAAATGAGGATTAACCAATGAGACATGTGGATAGAATCAGGAAGTAATCTTCATAATCTAAATCCACAGACAATGCCTGCTCTCATCTGGGATCAACTGGCTGGCTGGGGCTGAGTTAGAGTTGGGTCTCATCTGGCTCTGTGGGGTTAGAGTAGCTGGCTGGGCTTGAGTTGGGTCTCATCTGGCTCTGTCTGGTTAGGGTAGCTGGCTGGGGCTGGGCTAGAGTTGGGTCTCATCTGGCTCTGTGGGGTTAGGGTAGATGGCTGGGGCTGGGTTAGAGTTGGGCTTCATCTTGCTCTGTGGGATTAGTGTAGCTGGCTCTATGCTGTGTGATCTACAATGACTGTGAAGGCACCCTATTCCCTGGACTAGGTACTTTGTAGGGAATAGGGTGCCATTTTATTTATTATTTATTTCACCTTTATTTAACCAGGTAGGCTAGTTGAGAACATGTTCTCATTTACAACTGCGACCTGGCCAAGATAAAGCAAAGCAGTTCAACACATACAACAACACAGAGTTACACATGGAGTAAACAAACATACAGTCAATAATAAAAAATCTATATACAATGTGTGCAAATGCGGTAAGATAAGGAAGGTAAGGCAATAAATAGGCCATGGTGGCAAAGTAATTACAATATAGCAATTAAACACTGGAATGGTAGATGTGCAGTAGATGAATGTGCAAAGTAGAAATACTGGGGTGCAAAGGAACAAGATAAATAAATACAGTAGGGGATGAGGTAGTTGGATGGGCTGTTTACAGATGGACTATGTACAAGTGCAGTGATCTGGGAGCTGCTCTGACAGCTGGCGCTTAAAGTTAGTGAGGGAGATAAGTGTCTCCAGTTTCAGTGATTTTTGTAGTTCGTTCCAGTCATTGGCAGCAGAGAACTGGAAGGAAAGGCGGCCAAAGGAGGTTTTGGCTTTGGGGGTGACCAGTGAAATATACCCGCTGGAGCGCGTGCTACGGGTGGGTGTTGCTATGGTGACCAGTGAGCTGAGATAAGGCAGGGCTTTACCAAGCAGGGACTTGTAGATGACCTGGAGCCAGTGGGTCTGGTGACGAGTATGTAGCGAGGGCCAGCCGACTAGAGCGTACAGGTCGCAGTGGTGGGTACTATATGGGGCTTTTGTGACAAAACGGATGGCACTGTGATAGACTGCATCCAGTTTGCTGAGTAGAGTGTTGGAGGCTATTTTGTAAATGACGTCGCCTTAGTCGAGGATCGGTAGGATGGTCAGTTTTACGAGGGTATGTTTGGCAGCATGAGTGAAGGATGCTTTGTTGCGAAATAGGAAGCCAATTCTAGATTTAATTTTGGATTGGAGATGTTTGATGTGAGTCTGGAAGGAGAGTTTCCAGTCTAGCCAGACACCTAGGTATTTGTAGTTGTCCACATATTCTAAGTCAGAACCGTCCAGAGTAGTGATGCTGGACGGGTGGGCGGGTGCGGGCAGCAATCGGTTGAAGAGCATGCATTTAGTTTTACTTGCATTTAAGAGCAGTTGGAGGCCTCAGAAGGAGTGTTGTATGGCATTGAAGCTCGTTTGGAGGTTGGTTAACAGTGTCCAAAGAAGAGCCAGAAGTATACAGAATGTATTGACACTAACCCACCCTCAGCCCGTCACTAAGGGGTTAGGGTTCAGAGTTCAGGGTCAAAGAAGGGCCAGATTGGTGTTTTTGCTGCAGTGGAATATATTAGATTGTCTTATATATTAATATATCTAATAATATATTAGATTGGCTTATATATTAATATATCTAATAATATATTAGATTGGCTTATATATCTAATAATATATTAGATTAATATATCTAATAATATATTAGAATGGCTTATATATCTAATAATATATTAGATTAATATATCTAATAATATATTAGATTGGCTTATATTAATATATCTAATATTAATATAAGCCAATCTAATATTATATCTAATAATATATTAGATTGGCTCATATATCTAATAATATATTAGATTGTTTGAGGTGTTTAGGAATAAGACATTAATGTGAACCATGTGCCACCACATGACACTGAACCTAACACACACACACAAATACATATTCTAAAGTGTTTATTTTATTGTCCTTGCAGTGGGTCTAGCAGCAGCATGATCGCAATAGACAACAAGATCGAGCAAGCAATGGTAGGTCTCTGGTGTGTAATAACCTTATTCTGATATCATGTATTGTGATATACAGGTCTCTGTTGGGTAATAACCTTATTCTGATATCATGTATTGTGATATCCAGGTCTCTGTTGGGTAATAACCTTATTCTGATATCATGTATTGTGATATCCAGGTCTCTGTTGGGTAATAACCTTATTCTGATATCATGTATTGTGATATCCAGGTCTCTGTTATGTAATAACCTTATTCTGATATCATGTATTGTGATATACAGGTCTCTGTTGGGTAATAACCTTATTCTGATATCATGTATTGTGATATACAGGTCTCTGTTGGGTAATAACCTTATTCTGATATCATGTATTGTGATATACAGGTCTCTGTTGGGTAATAACCTTATTCTGATATCATGTATTGTGATATACAGGTCTCTGTTGGGTAATAACCTTATTCTGATATCATGTGTTGTGATATCCAGGTCTCTGTTATGTAATAACCTTATTCTGATATCATGTATTGTGATATACAGGTCTCTGTTGGGTAATAACCTTATTGTGATATCATGTGTTGTGATATCCAGGTCTCTGTTATGTAATAACCTTATTCTGATATCATGTATTGTGATATCCAGGTCTCTTATGTAATAACCTTATTCTGATATCATGTATTGTGATATCCAGGTCTCTGGTGTGTAATAACCTTATTCTGATATCATGTATTGTGATATACAGGTCTCTGTTGGGTAATAACCTTATTCTGATATCATGTATTGTGATATACAGGTCTCTGTTGGGTAATAACCTTATTCTGATATCATGTATTGTGATATCCAGGTCTCTGTTGGGTAATAACCTTATTCTGATATCATGTATTGTGATATCCAGGTCTCTGTTGGGTAATAACCTCATTCTGATATCATGTATTGTGATATACAGGTCTCTGTTGGGTAATAACCTTATTCTGATATCATGTATTGTGATATACAGGTCACTGTTGGGTAATAACCTTATTACAAATATCATGTCTTGTGATATCCAGGTCTCTGTTGGGTAATAACCTTATTCTGATATCATGTATTGTGATATCCAGGTCTCTGTTGGGTAATAACCTTATTCTGATATCATGTCTTGTGATATCCAGGTCTCTGTTGGGTAATAACCTTATTCTGATATCATGTCTTGTGATATCCAGGTCTCTGTTGGGTAATAACCTTATTCTGATATCCAGGTCTCTGTTGGGTAATAACCTTGTTGTGATATCCAGGTCTCTGTTGGGTAATAACCTTATTGTGATATCCAGGTCTCTGTTGGGTAATAACCTTATTCTGATATCATGTATTGTGATATCCAGGTCTCTGTTGGGTAATAACCTTGTTGTGATATCCAGGTCTCTGTTGGGTAATAACCTTATTCTGATATCATGTCTTGTGATATCCAGGTCTCTGTTGGGTAATAACCTTATTCTGATATCATGTGTTGTGATATCCAGGTCTAGATGAAGGGGAGGAGACAGGTTAAAGGAGGATTTTGAGACATGGATGGTGTGTGTACCATTCAGAGGGTGAATGGGAAAGACAAAATATTTAAGTGCCTTTGAACGGGGTATGGTAGTAGGTGTCAGGCGCACTGGTTTGTGTCAAGAACTGCAATGCTGCTGAGTTTTTCATGCTTAACAGTTTTCCGTGTGTATCAAGAATGGTCCACCACCCAAAGGACATCCAGCCAATTTGACACAACAGTGGGAAGCATTGGAGTCAACATGGGCCAGCAATCCTGTGGAACGCTTCCGTCACCTTGTAGAATTCGGTCCAGGCTGGAACATCCCAGACGCAAAATTGCTCTCCTGCCCGGGAGGTACCATGCTCACCCCCTCCAGTGGTTTGGGAACGATCAACCTTAGCAAGAAGCAACACTTAGCTAGCATGAAGAAGCTAATTGACAGTGGCGCTCACTTCGAACAAGCTAAAGGTACTGATCAACAGACGATTACTGTTCCAAGGATGGCCATATTTACCTCCGTATTGATGAGCTTCACAAGCAGGGGAAGAGATCCGATCTCGATCGCGCAATCAACGTTCTCAAAACAACCTCAAGGGATATGAAGGCTGTAGCTGCCACTAACCCTTCCACTTACGTCAGTTACCACCACGGTTTTGCCGCCTATTTCTCTGATGCCTCCTCCAATTATGTGTTCTACAAAATCCGCGGGAACTGGTGAGACATCTATACTGGTCAGAAAACAGTAATCATTGATGACTTTTATGGCTGGTTGAAACATGATGAGATGCTACGTATCTGTGATTGAACTCAAGGTTCCCGTCAAGGAGAGCTTTGTCGAGTTCACCACCACCCACTTTATAGTGTGTTCTATATCTCTAGTTATATATTGTGGTATACACTATATAGTGAAAGTTATATATTTATACAGTATATTGTGATATAGTGATAGTTATATATCAATACACTATATTGGGATATAGTGATAGTTATTGATACAATATATTGTGGTATACACTATATAGTGATAGTTATATATTGATACAGTATATTGGGATAGTCACAGTTGAAGTCAGAAGTTTACATACACCTTAGCCAAATACATTTAAACTCAGTTTTTCACAATTCCTGACATTTAATCCTAGTAAAAAATCCCTGTTTTAGGTCATTTAGGATCACCACTTTATTTTAAGAATGTGAAATGCAAGCCTCCCCATTTTCCTCCAAACATAACGATGGTCATTATATCCAAACAGTTCTATTTTTGTTTCATCAGACCAGAGGACATTTCTCCAAAAAGTATGATCTTTGTCCCCATGTGCAGTTGCAAACCGTAGTCTGGTTTTTTTATGGCGGTTTTGGAGCAGTGGCTTCTTCCTTGCTGAGCGGCCTTTCAGGTTATGTCGATATAGGACTCGTTTTACTGTGGATATAGATACTTTTGTACCTGTTTCCTCCAGCATCTTCACAAGGTCCTTTGTTGTTCTGGGATTGATCTGTACTTTTTGCACCAAAGTACGTTAATCTCTAGGAGACAGAACGCGTCTCCTTCCTGAGCGGTATGACGGCTGCATGGTCCCATGGTGTTTATACTTGCGTACTATTGTTTGTACAGATGAACGTGGTACCTTCAGGTGTTTGGAAATTGCTCCCAATGATGAACCAGACTTGTGGAGGTCTACAATTTATTTTCTGAGGTCTTGGCTGATTTCTTTTGATTTGCCCATGATGTCAAGCAAAGAAGCCCTGAGTTTGAAGGTAGGCCTTGAAATACATCCACATGTACACCTACAATTGACTCACATGATGTCAGAAGCTTCTAAGCCATAACATAATTTTTGGGAATTTTCCAAGCTGTTTAAAGGCACAGTCAACTTAGTGCATGTAAACTTCTGACCCACTGGAATTGTGATACAGTGAATTAAGCTGTATATTGTGATATATTGATACAGTATATTGTTATATAGTGATAGTTATATATTGTGATATTTACTGAGTGTACAAAACATTAGGAACACCTTCCTAATATTGAGTTGCACCCCCTTTTTTCCATCAGAACAGCCTCAATTCGTCGGGGCATGGACTCTACAAGGTGTCGGAAGTGTTCCACAGTGATGCTGGCCCATGTTGATTCCAATGCTTCCCACAGTTGTGTCAAGTTGGCTGGATGTCCTTTGGGTGGTGGACCATTATTGATAAACACGGGAAACTGTTGAGCGTGAAACTCGGCAGCATTGCAGTCCTTGACACAAACCGGTGCGCTTGGCACCTACTACCATACCCCCGTTCAAAGGCACTTAAATCCTTCCTCTTGCTCAAACACAATACATGTCTCAAGGCTTAAAAATCCTTCTTTAACATGTCTACTCCCCTTTACATACACTGAAGTGGATTTCACAAGTGACATCTGTAAGGGATCATAGGATTCACCTGGTCAGTCTGTCATGGTGTTCTTAATATTTTGTCCACTCAGGACCTTGTAAAGACCCACCTGATGCTGGCGGTCAGAGAGGAAGTGGAGTTGCTATGGGAACAGATTAAAGAACTATCAGAAAGGAACGCCCAGCTGGAGAGAGAGAACTATATCCTGAGAACTCTGAGAGACTGACACAGCAACAGCATGTTACACTCCTGCAATGATCACTCCAGAATACATGTAACATTACTGATTCTCTCTAAATGCAGAAAACAAGAATAAATAACTTAATAAAGACCTGCCTGACTACTCACAGCTCTCTCTCTCTCACGCTACACACACACACACACACACACACACACACACACACACATCGTTGTCAGGGGTAACCAGCTGAGCCGGGTCAGAATGTGGATTGGAGCGCTAAGAGGATGCGAAGGAAAGGATTAAACAGTCAGGGATCAGTATACACCTCTATATACACACCTCACCTCTATCGACACACCTCACCTCTCTACACACCTCTCATCTCTATAGACACCTCTATACACACCTCACCTCTATATACATACCTCACCTCTATATACACACCTCACCTCTATACACACCTCACCTCTATACACACCTCACCTCTATACACACCTCACCTCTATATACACACCTCACCTCTATATACACACCTCACCTCTATATACACACCTCACCTCTATCGACACACCTCACCTCTATATACACCTCTATATACACCTCACCTCTATATACACCTCTATATACACCTCATCTCTATATACACCTCACCTCTATATACACCTCTATACACACCTCACCTCTATATATACACCTCACCTCTATATACACCTCACCTCTATATACACCTCATCTCTATACGCACCACACTTCTATATACACCTCTATATACACACACAACACCTCTATACACACCTCTATAAACACCACACCTCTATATACACCTATATATACACCTCACCTCTATATGCACCTCACCTCTATATGCACCTCTATATACACCTCTATATACACAACACACTTCTATATACACCTCTATACACACTACACCTCTATATACACCTCTATATACACCACACCTCTATACACACCACACCTCTATATACAACTCTATATAAAACTCTATATACACCATACCTCTATATACACCTCTATATACACCACACCTCTATATAACCAACACCTCTATATACACCTCTATACACACCACACCTCTATATACACCTCTATATACACCACACCTCTATATGCACCTCACCTCTATATGCACCTCTATATACACCTCTATATACACAACACACTTCTATATACACCTCTATACACACTACACCTCTATATACACCTCTATATACACCACACCTCTATACACACCACACCTCTATATACAACTCTATATAAAACTCTATATACACCATACCTCTATATACACCTCTATATACACCACACCTCTATATAACCAACACCTCTATATACACCTCTATACACACCACACCTCTATATACACCTCTATATACACCACACCTCTATATACACCACACCTCTATATACAATTCTATATACACCTCTATATACACCACACCTCTACATACACCCCTATATACACCACACCTCTATATACACCTCTATATACACCTATACACACCACACCTCTATATACAACTCTATATACACCACACTTCTATATACACCTCACCTCTATATACACCTCTATATACACAACACCTCTATATACACCTCTATACACATCTCTATACACACCTCTATACACACTTCTATACACACCACACCTCTATAAACACCACACCTCTATATACACCTATATATACACCTCACCTCTATATGCACCTCTATATACACCTCTATATACACAACACACTTCTATATACACCTCTATACACACTACACCTCTATATACACCTCTATATACACCACACCTCTATACACACCACACCTCTATATACAACTCTATATAAAACTCTATATACACCATACCTCTATATACACCTCTATATACACCACACCTCTATATAACCAACACCTCTATATACACCTCTATACACACCACACCTCTATATACACCTCTATATACACCACACCTCTATATACACCACACCTCTATATACAATTCTATATACACCTCTATATACACCACACCTCTATATACACCACACCTCTACATACACCCCTATATACACCCCTCTATAAACACCACACCTCTATATACACCTCTATATACACCTATACACACCACACCTCTATATACAACTCTATATACACCACACTTCTATATACACCTCACCTCTATATACACCTCTATATACACAACACCTCTATACACACCTCTATACACACCTCTATACACACTTCTATACACACCACACCTCTATACACACCACACCTCTAAATACACCACACCTCTATATACACCTCTATTTTCAACACACCTCTATATACACACCACTTCTATATACACCTCTATACACACCACACTTCTATATACAGCTCTATATACACAACACCTCTATATACACACGTCTATACACACCACACCTCTATATACACACACAACACTTCTATATACACCTATATACACCTCTATATACACCACACCTCTATATACACCTCTATATACACCCCTATACAAACCATACCTCTATATACATCTCTATATACACCACACGTCTATACACCACACCTCTATATACACCTCTATATACACCACACCTCTGTATACACCTCTATATACACCACACCTCTATATACACCACACCTCTATATACACCTCTATGTACACCCCTATACAAACCATACCTCTATATACACCACACATCTATATACACCACACATCTATATACACCACACATCTATATACACCACACCTCTATATACAACTCTATATACACACCACACCTCTATATACACCTCTATATACACGTATATACACACCACACCTCAATATACACCTCTATATACACACACCACACCTCTATACACACCTCTATACACACTACACCTCTATATACACCTCTTTATACACATCTCTATATACACACATCTATACACACCACACCTCTATATACAACTCTATATACACCTGTTTTTACACCACACCTCTATATAACCAACACCTCTATATACACCTCTATACACACCACACCTCTATATACACCTCTATATACACCATACCTCTATATTCACCACACCTCTATATACAATTCTATATACACCTATATACACCACACCTCTATACACACCTATATACACCACACCTCTTTATACACCACACACCTCTATACACACCACACCTCTATATACACCTCTATACACACCACACCTCTATATACACCTCTTTATACACATCTCTATATACACACGTCTATACACACCACACTTCTATATACACCTCTTTATACACATCTCTATATACACACATCTATACACACCACACCTCTATATACAACTCTATATACACCTGTTTTACACCACACCTCTATATAACCAACACCTCTATATACACCTCTATACACACCACACCTCTATATACACCTCTATATACACCATACCTCTATATTCACCACACCTCTATATACAATTCTATATACACCTATATACACCACACCTCTATACACACCTATATACACCACACCTCTTTATACACCACACACCTCTATACACACCACACCTCTATATACACCTCTATACACACCACACCTCTATATACACCTCTTTATACACATCTCTATATACACACGTCTATACACACCACACTTCTATATACACCTCTTTATACACATCTCTATATACACACATCTATACACACCACACCTCTATATACAACTCTATATACACCTGTTTTTACACCACACCTCTATATAACCAACACCTCTATATACACCTCTATACACACCACACCTCTATATACACCTCTATATACACCATACCTCTATATTCACCACACCTCTATATACAATTCTATATACACCTATATACACCACACCTCTATACACACCTATATACACCACACCTCTTTATACACCACACACCTCTATATACACCACACCTCTATATACACCTCTATACACACCACACCTCTATATACACCTCTATATACACCTCTATTCACACCACACCTCTATATACACTTCTACACACCACACTTCTATACACACCTCTATATACACCTCTATATACACCTCTATACACACACCACACCTCTATACACACCTCTATATACACTACACCTCTATATACACCACATCTCGATATACACCTCTATATACACCTCTATACGCACCACACTTCTATATACACCTCTATATACACAACACCTCTACATACACCTCTATATACAACTCTATATGCACCTCACCTCTATATGCACCTCACCTCTATATGCACCTCTATATACACCACACCTCTATATACACCACACCTCTATATACACCTCTATACGCACCACACTTCTATATACACCTCTATACACACCTCTATAAAAACCACACCTCTATATCCACCTCTATACACACCACACCTCTATATACACCTCTATATACACCACACCTCTATATACACCTCTATATACACCCCTATATACACCCCTATACACACCACACCTCTTTATACACCTCTATATCCACCTCTATACACACCACACCTCGATATACACCTCTATATACACCTCTATACGCACCACACTTCTATATACACCTCTATACGCACCACACCTCTATACACACCTCTATACACACAACACCTCTATTCACACCTCACCTCTATATACACCTCTATACACACCGCACCTCTTTACACCTCTATATACACCACACCTCTATAAACACCTCTATACGCACCACATTTCTATAAACACCTATATACACACAACACCTCTATATATACACTATATACACCTCATCTCTATATACACCTCACCTCTATATACACCTCACCTCTATATACACCTCTATACACACCTCACCTCTATATATACACCTCACCTCTATATACACCTCTATATACACCTCATCTCTATACGCACCACACTTCTATATACACCTCTATATACACACACAACACCTCTATACACACCTCTATAAACACCACACCTCTATATACACCTATATATACACCTCACCTCTATATGCACCTCACCTCTATATGCACCTCTATATACACCTCTATATACACAACACACTTCTATATACACCTCTATACACACTACACCTCTATATACACCTCTATATACACCACACCTCTATACACACCACACCTCTATATACAACTCTATATAAAACTCTATATACACCATACCTCTATATACACCTCTATATACACCACACCTCTATATAACCAACACCTCTATATACACCTCTATACACACCACACCTCTATATACACCTCTATATACACCACACCTCTATATACACCACACCTCTATATACAATTCTATATACACCTCTATATACACCACACCTCTATATACACCACACCTCTACATACACCCCTATATACACCTCTATAAACACCACACCTCTATATACACCCTCTATATACACCTATACACACCACACCTCTATATACAACTCTATATACACCACACTTCTATATACACCTCACCTCTATATACACCTCTATATACACAACACCTCTATATACACCTCTATACACACCTCTATACACACCTCTATACACACTTCTATACACACCACACCTCTCTATACACCACACCTCTATATACACCTCTATTTTCAACACACCTCTATATACACACCACTTCTATATACACCTCTATACACACCACACTTCTATATACAGCTCTATATACACAACACCTCTATATACACACGTCTATACACACCACACCTCTATATACACACACAACACTTCTATATACACCTATATACACCTCTATATACACCACACCTCTATATACACCTCTATATACACCCCTATACAAACCATACCTCTATATACATCTCTATATACACCACACCTCTGTATACACCTCTATATACACCACACCTCTATATACACCACACCTCTATATACACCTCTATGTACACCCCTATACAAACCATACCTCTATATACACCACACATCTATATACACCACACATCTATATACACCACACATCTATATACACCACACCTCTATATACAACTCTATATACACACCACACCTCTATATACACCTCTATATACACGTATATACACACCACACCTCAATATACACCTCTATATACACACACCACACCTCTATACACACCTCTATACACACTACACCTCTATATACACCTCTTTATACACATCTCTATATACACACATCTATACACACCACACCTCTATATACAACTCTATATACACCTGTTTTTACACCACACCTCTATATAACCAACACCTCTATATACACCTCTATACACACCACACACTCTATATACACCTCTATATACACCATACCTCTATATTCACCACACCTCTATATACAATTCTATATACACCTATATACACCACACCTCTATACACACCTATATACACCACACCTCTTTATACACCACACACCTCTATACACACCACACCTCTATATACACCTCTATACACACCACACCTCTATATACACATCTTTATACACATCTCTATATACACACGTCTATACACACCACACTTCTATATACACCTCTTTATACACATCTCTATATACACACATCTATACACACCACACCTCTATATACAACTCTATATACACCTGTTTTTACACCACACCTCTATATAACCAACACCTCTATATACACCTCTATACACACCACACCTCTATATACACCTCTATATACACCATACCTCTATATTCACCACACCTCTATATACAATTCTATATACACCTATATACACCACACCTCTATACACACCTATATACACCACACCTCTTTATACACCACACACCTCTATACACACCACACCTCTATATACACCTCTATATACACACGTCTATACACACCACACCTCTATATACACACACAACACTTCTATATACACCTCTATATACACCACACCTCTATATACACCTCTATATACACCCCTATACAAACCATACCTCTATATACATCTCTATATACACCACACGTCTATACACCACACCTCTATATACACCTCTATATACACCACACCTCTGTATACACCTCTATATACACCACACCTCTATATACACCACACCTCTATATACACCTCTATGTACACCCCTATACAAACCATACCTCTATATACACCACACATCTATATACACCACACATCTATATACACCACACATCTATATACACCACACCTCTATATACAACTCTATATACACACCACACCTCTATATACACTCTCTATATACACGTATATACACACCACACCTCAATATACACCTCTATATACACACACCACACCTCTATACACACCTCTATACACACTACACCTCTATATACACCTCTTTATACACATCTCTATATACACACATCTATACACACCACACCTCTATATACAACTCTATATACACCTGTTTTTACACCACACCTCTATATAACCAACACCTCTATATACACCTCTATACACACCACACCTCTATATACACCTCTATATACACCATACCTCTATATTCACCACACCTCTATATACAATTCTATATACACCTATATACACCACACCTCTATACACACCTATATACACCACACCTCTTTATACACCACACACCTCTATACACACCACACCTCTATATACACCTCTATACACACCACACCTCTATATACACCTCTTTATACACATCTCTATATACACACAGTCTATACACACCACACTTCTATATACACCTCTTTATACACATCTCTATATACACACATCTATACACACCACACCTCTATATACAACTCTATATACACCTGTTTTTACACCACACCTCTATATAACCAACACCTCTATATACACCTCTATACACACCACACCTCTATATACACCTCTATATACACCATACCTCTATATTCACCACACCTCTATATACAATTCTATATACACCTATATACACCACACCTCTATACACACCTATATACACCACACCTCTTTATACACCACACACCTCTATACACACCACACCTCTATATACACCTCTATACACACCACACCTCTATATACACCTCTTTATACACATCTCTATATACACACGTCTATACACACCACACTTCTATATACACCTCTTTATACACATCTCTATATACACACATCTATACACACCACACCTCTATATACAACTCTATATACACCTGTTTTACACCACACCTCTATATAACCAACACCTCTATATACACCTCTATACACACCACACCTCTATATACACCTCTATATACACCATACCTCTATATTCACCACACCTCTATATACAATTCTATATACACCTATATACACCACACCTCTATACACACCTATATACACCACACCTCTTTATACACCACACACCTCTATATACACCACACCTCTATATACACCTCTATACACACCACACCTCTATATACACCTCTATATACACCTCTATTCACACCACACCTCTATATACACTTCTACACACCACACTTCTATACACACCTCTATATACACCTCTATATACACCTCTATACACACACCACACCTCTATACACACCTCTATATACACTACACCTCTATATACACCACATCTCGATATACACCTCTATATACACCTCTATACGCACCACACTTCTATATACACCTCTATATACACAACACCTCTACATACACCTCTATATACAACTCTATATGCACCTCACCTCTATATGCACCTCACCTCTATATGCACCTCTATATACACCACTCCTCTATATACACCACACCTCTATATACACCTCTATACGCACCACACTTCTATATACACCTCTATACACACCTCTATAAAAACCACACCTCTATATCCACCTCTATACACACCACACCTCTATATACACCTCTATATACACCACACCTCTATATACACCTCTATATACACCCTATATACACCCCTATACACACCACACCTCTTTATACACCTCTATATCCACCTCTATACACACCACACCTCGATATACACCTCTATATACACCTCTATACGCACCACACCTCTTTATACACCTCTACATACACCTCTATATACACCACACCTCTATATGCACCTCACCTCTATATGCACCTCACCTCTATATGCACCTCACCTCTATATGCACCACACCTCTATATACACCACACCTCTATATACAACACACTTCTATATACACACCTCTATACACACCACACTTCTATATACACCTCTATACACCCCACACTTCTATATACAGCTCTATATACACAACACCTCTATATACACACACGTCTATACACACCACACCTCTATATACACACAAAACTTCTATATACACCTATATACACCTCTATATACACCACACCTCTATATACACCTCTATATATCCCCTATACAAACCATACCTCTATATACATCTCTATATACACCACACGTCTATACACCACACCTCTATATACACCACACCTCTATATACACCTCTATATACACCACACCTCTATACACCTCTATGTACACCCCTATACAAACCATACCTCTATATACACCTCTATAAACACCTCTATATACACCACACATCTATATACACCTCTATATACACACCACACCTCTATATACACCTCTATATACACGTATATACACACCACACCTCTATTCACCTCTATATACACACCACACCTCTATATACACACACCACACCTCTATACACACCTCTATACACACTACACCTCTATATACACCTCTTTATACACATCTCTATATACACACGTCTATACACACCACATTTCTATATTCACCTCTTTATACACATGTCTATATACACACATCTATACACACCACACCTCTATATACAACTCTATATACACCTCTTTTTACACCACACCTCTATATAACCAACACCTCTATATACACCTCTATACACACCACACCTCTATATACACCATACCTCTATATTCACCACACCTCTATATACAATTCTATATACACCTATATACACCACCTCTATACACACCTATATACACCACACCTCTTTATACACCACACCTCTTTACACACCTCTATATACACCACACCTCTATATACACCTCTATATACACCACACCTCTATATACACCACACCTCTATACACACCACACCTCTATATACACCACACCTCTATATACACCACACCTCTATACACACCACACCTCTATATACACCTCTATATACACCTCTATATACACCACACCTCTATATACACCTCTATACACACCACACCTCTATACACCACACCTCTATATACACCACACCTCTATATACACCACACCTCTATATACACCCCTATACAAACCATACCTCTATATACATCTCTATATACACCACACGTCTATACACCACACCTCTATATACACCACACCTCTATATACACCTCTATATACACCACACTATATACACCTCTATATACACCACACCTCTATATACACCTCTATGTACACCCCTATACAAACCATACCTCTATATACACCTCTATAAACACGTCTATATACACCACACATCTATATACACCACACCTCTATATACACCTCTATATACACACCACACCTCTATATACACCTCTATATACACGTATATACACACCACACCTCTATATTCACCTCTATATACACACCACACCTCTATATACACCTCTATATACACGTATATACACACCACACCTCTATATTCACCTCTATATACACACCACACCTCTATATACACCTCTATATACACACACCACACCTCTATACACACCTCTATACACACTACACCTCTATATACACCTCTTTATACACATCTCTATATACACACATCTATACACACCACACCTCTATATACAACTCTATATACACCTCTTTTTACACCACACCTCTATATAACCAACACCTCTATATACACCTCTATACACACCACACCTCTATATACACCTCTATATACACCATACCTCTATATTCACCACACCTCTATATACAATTCTATATACACCTATATACACCACACCTCTATACACACCTATATACACCACACCTCTTTATACACCACACCTCTTTACACACCTCTATATACACCACACCTCTATATACACACTTCTATATACACCACACCTCTATACACACCACACCTCTATATAAACCTCTATATACACCACACGTCTATACACCACACGTCTATATACACCTCTATATACACCACACCTCTATATACACAACACACCTCTATATACACCACACCTCTATATACACCTCTATACACACCACACCTCTATATACACCTCTATATACACCATACCTCTATATTCACCACACCTCTATATACAATTCTATATACACCTATATACACCACACCTCTATACACACCTATATACACCACACCTCTTTATACACCACACACCTCTATATACACCACACCTCTATATACACCTCTATACACACCACACCTCTATATACACCTCTATATACACCTCTATTCACACCACACCTCTATATACACTTCTACACACCACACTTCTATACACACCTCTATATACACCTCTATATACACCTCTATACACACACCACACCTCTATACACACCTCTATATACACTACACCTCTATATACACCACATCTCGATATACACCTCTATATACACCTCTATACGCACCACACTTCTATATACACCTCTATATACACAACACCTCTACATACACCTCTATATACAACTCTATATGCACCTCACCTCTATATGCACCTCACCTCTATATGCACCTCTATATACACCACACCTCTATATACACCACACCTCTATATACACTTCTATACGCACCACACTTCTATATACACCTCTATACACACCTCTATAAAAACCACACCTCTATATCCACCTCTATACACACCACACCTCTATATACACCTCTATATACACCACACCTCTATATACACCTCTATATACACCCCTATATACACCCCTATACACACCACACCTCTTTATACACCTCTATATCCACCTCTATACACACCACACCTCGATATACACCTCTATATACACCTCTATACGCACCACACCTCTTTATACACCTCTACATACACCTCTATATACACCACACCTCTATATGCACCTCACCTCTATATGCACCTCACCTCTATATGCACCTCACCTCTATATGCACCACACCTCTATATACACCACACCTCTATATACAACACACCTCTATATACACACCTCTATACACACCACACTTCTATATACACCTCTATACACCCCACACTTCTATATACAGCTCTATATACACAACACCTCTATATACACACACGTCTATACACACCACACCTCTATATACACACAACACTTCTATATACACCTATATACACCTCTATATACACCACACCTCTATATACACCTCTATATATCCCCTATACAAACCATACCTCTATATACATCTCTATATACACCACACGTCTATACACCACACCTCTATATACACCACACCTCTATATACACCTCTATATACACCACACCTCTATACACCTCTATGTACACCCCTATACAAACCATACCTCTATATACACCTCTATAAACACCTCTATATACACCACACATCTATATACACCTCTATATACACACCACACCTCTATATACACCTCTATATACACGTATATACACACCACACCTCTATTCACCTCTATATACACACCACACCTCTATATACACACACCACACCTCTATACACACCTCTATACACACCTCTTTATACACATCTCTATATACACACGTCTATACACACCACACTTCTATATACACCTCTTTATACACATGTCTATATACACACATCTATACACACCACACCTCTATATACAACTCTATATACACCTCTTTTTACACCACACCTCTATATAACCAACACCTCTATATACACCTCTATACACACCACACCTCTATATACACCATACCTCTATATTCACCACACCTCTATATACAATTCTATATACACCTATATACACCACCTCTATACACACCTATATACACCACACCTCTTTATACACCACACCTCTTTACACACCTCTATATACACCACACCTCTATATACACCTCTATATACACCACACCTCTATATACACCACACCTCTATACACACCACACCTCTATATACACCTCTATATAAACCTCTATATACACCACACCTCTATATTCACCTCTATATACACACCACACCTCTATATACACCTCTATATACACACCACACCTCTATATACACCACACCTCTATATTCACCTCTATATACACACCACACCTCTATATTCACCTCTATATACACACCACACCTCTATATACACCTCTATATAAACCTCTATATACACCACACCTCTATATTCACCTCTATATACACCACACCTCTATATACACCACACCTCTATACACACCACACCTCTATATACACCTCTATATACACTACTCTATATACACCACACCTCTATATACACCTCTATACACACCACACCTCTATACACACCACACCTCTATACACCACACCTCTATATACACCACACCTCTATATACACCACACCTCTATATACACCCCTATACAAACCATACCTCTATATACATCTCTATATACACCACACGTCTATACACCACACTCTCTATATACACCACACCTCTATATACACCTCTATATACACCACACTATATACACCTCTATATACACCACACCTCTATATACACCTCTATGTACACCCCTATACAAACCATACCTCTATATACACCTCTATAAACACGTCTATATACACCACACATCTATATACACCACACCTCTATATACACCTCTATATACACACCACACCTCTATATACACCTCTATATACACGTATATACACACCACACCTCTATATTCACCTCTATATACACACCACACCTCTATATACACCTCTATATACACGTATATACACACCACACCTCTATATTCACCTCTATATACACACCACACCTCTATATACACCTCTATATACACACACCACACCTCTATACACACCTCTATACACACTACACCTCTATATACACCTCTTTATACACATCTCTATATACACACATCTGTCCCATACACACCACACCTCTATATACAACTCTATATACACCTCTTTTTACACCACACCTCTATATAACCAACACCTCTATATACACCTCTATACACACCACACCTCTATATACACCTCTATATACACCATACCTCTATATTCACCACACCTCTATATACAATTCTATATACACCTATATACACCACACCTCTATACACACCTATATACACCACACCTCTTTATACACCACACCTCTTTACACACCTCTATATACACCACACCTCTATATACACACTTCTATATACACCACACCTCTATACACACCACACCTCTATATAAACCTCTATATACACCACACGTCTATACACCACACGTCTATATACACCTCTATATACACCACACCTCTATATACACCTCTATATACACCACACCTCTATATACACCTCTATATACACCACACCTCTATATACACCTCTATGTACACCCCTATACAAACCATACCTCTATATACACCTCTATAAACACCTCTATATACACCACACATCTATATACACCTCTATATACACACCACACCTCTATATACACGTATATACACACCACACCTCTATATTCACCTCTATATACACACCACACCTCTATATACACCTCTATATACACACACCACACCTCTATACACACCTCTATACACACTACACCTCTAGGTGCTGATTATGGGTAACCTCTGAGGTTCAGGCCCTGTGACCAAGATGGGAGTAGGGGTTCTAGGGAAAGTCTGAGGGTAGTGGAGGGAGATTGGATTGGGATTCAGACCCTGGTTAGGGGTTAGGGTTGGGTTAGGTTGGGGTTAGGGTTAATGGTTAGGTTGGGTTAGGGGTTAGGGGTTAAGGGTTAGGGGTTAGGGGTCAGGGTCAGGGGTTAGGGTTGGGTTAGGGTTAGGGGGTTAGGGGGTTAGGGTTAGGGGTTTGGGTTAGGGTTAGGGTTAGGTTTTGAATATCATTGTGTTTTATATCAACTCATTTGTTTTTCGTTGCACAGGCCTATCTCCTGTTTATCCCCCCTCTTAATGATGTATTGTGTTGCATGTAGTGCTTTAAAAAGGCCCGTAGGTGTCCTCCTAAGATCTTAAATAAACTGAAGTGAGTTCTAAAATGATTTGCTTTTCTGGGTGACAGTGCAGGATCTATTGTGGTGAAGCGATGTATTCAACCATAGTGCTGTTAAATATGAACATAAAAAGCAACATTGTGCATTCAGCTGGTTTGGTTTTATTCTACTGTAAAAGAAGGAAAAGCCTAAAAACAGGAAATTCCAGACTAAAACAAATAAAACATCAATATATAGAGTTTAAATAAAACCATTTTTCTGCTCCATCCATTTTCCTGTCTGTTAAAACCCATTTTCTAAAACTTCTCGTTCAGGCCACTTGGTGTTATAGTCCTCAGGCGCTGGATCCACTCCCGTTCTACCCTCCTCCGCTGCCCACAGGTCCAGCCCAAGTGTGCCTGTAGCCTGATATTGTGAGATGAGTGATGGGGTGCTCCTGGAAATGGGTTATAAGTGCCGTTTGTAGGTGTGCCCTTTTGATATTATACAGGTGTTGTTTGAGTCTGGTTTCTATGGTGTGTTTGGTTTCTCCGATGTATTGTTTATTGCAGAGTGTGCATGTAATGATATAAATGGCGTTGTGTGTGTTCAATGAGTATGATTCTTGTACTGGTGCTGATGTGTGGCTGTGTGTGTTTGTAATAAACTTTATCTGTCGAAAATGAGAATTGTGAGATTTGGGGTCTTGTGGTGGCTTACTACTGAATCTTGCTTTGGTGAGGAGGTCCTTTAAGTTTTTGTTTTTCTGAAGGCTGAAATTATTCTGTATGGTTTGAGTGGTATGTAAGTGTGCTGAACTGTAGAAGTTGTGTTTGATTGATTGATGTAGGGTCTGATTCTATGTGAAAATGTGGTTTACTAGGGGGATGATGATTGTCTGCTGATTGAGTATTGAGGAAGTGTTACGGTTTGGTGATTGGGTGCAGATCACTACCCATCGGAGTCAGGATTAGGGTCAAGGAGGGAGATAGGGGTTAGGTTAGGATGAGAACCCTGGTTAGGGTAATGGTGAAGGTTAAGGTTAGGAGTGAAGTTTGGGGAGAGGTTAAGGTTAGGAGTGGGGTTTGGGGAGAGGTTAAGGGTTAGGAGTGGGGTTTGGGGAGAGGTTAAGGTTAGGAGTGGGGTTTGGGGAGAGGTTAAGGGTTAGGGTTAGGGTTAGGGTTAGGTTAGGGTTAGGGTTAGGTTTTGAGTTCGAGTAGGGTTAAAAGAGATTAATTTATCTTGTTGTGCGCAGGCCTATTGTTGTGTACCCCTCCAATCTAAATAAATTCCACTGTTAAAACCCACTAGATTGCCTCCTAAGAACCTTACCAAAAGTAAGTTGGTTAATAGTGCTTCTAAAATGATTGTCTGAATGGTTATCTAGGATCATGAAGGGACTAAGATATTAAAATGTACAAGGGGTCAAGGGATGGATGCTTTATTAATACATATACACACAGTTATAAACCTATATATCTATAAAAGTGCTAAAAAGGTCAAGTGCTACGTTGTTAAAACAAATTCAAATACATAAAACCCAAAGGAATAAAACTATTACAAATCATCATGCAGATGTTAAATATAATAAAAACCACACAAACTTTATTTATTGTGTTTTTGTTTTATGGTGCATCCTTCTTCCAACTCCTTGAGAACCCTGTAAACAAGTGCTGTCCCTTTCCATGGATCCTATCTGCCCGGTTAAAACGCTCATTCAGACCGCTAGGTGTAATTGTTTGTAGGTCTCTTATCCACCTACGTTCCACTGCCTTTACGCCCACTGGTCCACCCAGAACACGACTGCAATCCTGATATATTGAGGTAAGTGATGGGGTGATCCTGGAAATGAGTAACTAGTTCTGTGTGTAGATGGGCCCGTTTGATATTGTATAGATGTTGTTTGAGTCTAATTTCTACTGTATACTGGGTTTCCCCAATGTAGTGCTTTCCACAAAATGTGCAAGTGATTATATATATTACATTTTGAGTGGAGAGGGAAATTGAATCTAAAACTGGAGCGGAGGTCTTGCTATAGGAGTTTGAAATGAATTTTCTTGGTCTGAAGTGGGCCGTGTAGGGTTTGGGTGGTTGTGGGAAGCTTAGTGCTGTATTTAGCTTGGATGAGGATGTCTTTGAGACTCTTATTCCTCCTAAATGCTGATATGATTCTATACTGCTGGAGGGGTGAGTGTGCCTGTTGGAGTGTTGGAAAAATTGTGTTTGAATGCCTGATGTAACGGTCTAATCCTATGTGAGAATGTAGTAACTAAGGGGATGAGGATTGTCTCTTGCTCGGAAGGAGAATAAAAGGAGGAAATTAGATTGTGGTTCCGAGAGGGTCCATTTCCAAATCTGTTACTCTAGGAGGGTAAGGTTGGTGGTAGGGTTAAGGTTAGAGTTGGGGGTGGGGTTAGGGTTAGGGGTGGGGTTAGGATTAGGGGTGGGGTTAAGGTTAGGGTTAGGGGTGGGGTTAAGGTTAGGGTTAGTGGTGGGATTAAGGTTAGGGTTAGTGGTGGGGTTAGGGTTAGGTTAGGGTTAGGGGTGGGATTAAGGTTAGGGTTAGTGGTGGGGTTAGGGTTAGGAGTTAGGTGGGATTAAGGTTAGGGTTAGTGGTGGGGTTAAGGTTAGGAGTTAGGGGTGGGGTTAAGGTTAGGGTTAGGGGTGGGGTTAAGGTTAGGGTTAGGGGTGGGGTTAGGGATTAGGGGTGGGGTTAAGGTTAGGGTTAGGGGGTGGGGTTAGGGTTAGGGAGTGGGGTTAGGTTAGGGTTAGTGGTGGGGTTAGGGTTAGAAGTGGGGTTAGGGAGTGGGAGTTAGGGTTAGGATTAGGGGCAGGAACAGGATCTGAACCCGAATTAAGGTAAGGGTTAAGGTTAGGAGTTACGATCAGGGTTGAGAGTCAGGGAAGGGGGATTTGGAAATGTCTCTGGAACCTCTGTGATGAAGGTTGGGGTCAGATAAAGTGATGGACAGACTTGTATTATGTGAGTGTGTGGGCTGAATGGGAGAGAGGGCCCCCAAGGTGCTGTTTTTATGGTTCTGAGGTATCGTTTGGAGTAACCTCTCTGTCTGAGTGCATGGAATAATGTTTGAATTGCTTTTACCAGATCCTGTTTGCAGGAGGATATCCTATGAAACCGTATAATTTGAGATTTAACTTGATGCCTCTAAATGTATGTTTGGGGTGATAACTGTGTTTGTGGAGTAAAGCATGTGTATCTGTGGGTTTAAAGTAAACTTTAGTGAGTATTGTTTTTGAGACTGATTTATGTGATTAAAGAAGACTGTAGTATCCAAGAAGTGTACTTCACATGGATCTATTATGTATTTAACCTTAATGGACGGGTGGTGACTGTTGAGAATGCTAATGAATTCAGTGAATAGTTCGATATCATGAGGCCAGGCTCCTATAATGTCGTCTAGAAATCTGTAGTAGAATGTGGGTTGATGTGGGCACTTGGCCAATGCCTCTCTCTCCCATTCAGCCATGTAGATGTTTGCATATGCCGGGCAAATTTCTTGCCCATAGCTGTTCCCTCCCACCTGTAAGTAATGCCTATCATTAAATATAAAGTCGTTGTGTGTGAGGCTGATTTCTAATAGTTGTAGTAATTCATTATCTGGTCTATTTCTATCTGGGTGAGCATGAAAAAGGTTTCTGACCGTCTGTACTCCTGTTGCTGTATTTATGTTAGTGTATAAGCTATCAATATCTATAGTGAATATATATGTTTTGGAGGAACAACTATGGGTTTGATCCTCTCCAGAAAGTGATACGTGTCTCTGAGGTAGCTGGGGTGTCTAGTGGAGAGAGGGTTGATATAATGATCAATATATTGAGCTATGTTGTATGATTCACTATTACAGTCTGATACGATTGGTCTACCAGGAGGAACTTCATGGGGAATTGTCCAAGTGTCTGGTTCTTTGTGAATTTTACAAAGCAGGTAGAATAGTCTTGGTCGTGGCGTGTCTGGTCCAAATAGAAAATCTCGTTGTTTTTCGTAATGTGCCGTTTATCATAAAGTGTTTGTATGATTCTCCGTAGTTTAGTCTGAGTCTGTGGTTGTAGGCTGTTTTCTATTGGTACATAGTACTTGGTATTAGACAACTGTCTATTTGCCTCATATATGTATTGATGTTTGTCTAGGATCACTGTTTTAGATCCCTTATCTGCCGGTTTCAATATTATGTGAGGGTTGTTTTTAAGTTCTTTTATAGCTTCTCTTTCTATGCGGGTGATGTTGTCCTGTCTGTCTGCCTGGGTGTGATAGTTGTGAAGGGTGTCTTGGTCGGTTCTGATTAGATTCTTGACCCTCCTATCTATCTGGGACAGTTTAGGTTCCCAGATTGAAGGAAGGGTGAATGGTAAATGGTTGTCATTTGTCTGATAGTCAAAGTAGTCTAAAAGTTTAAGTCAGTCTGTGGTATTTATGTGTGTGTCCCTGTGAAGTTCCTCCCAGTCAAATTTACCAGGACGGGGAATGAAGGACCAACCCTCTCTCAAGAGTTGGGTCTGTGCTGCTGTGGGTTGAAAAAGAACTTGAGACAAATTCATGATGTTGGATAATGAGGCGTAACTACTCCCTTCTGCTGGGTGATCTACGGAAGGGACTGGGGAGAAAGGGAGGGGAGAGTGAGAGGGGGTTGGGGGGACAGATAGGTGTGTTGCAGCTAGGTTGGTCCAAATTGTGGAGTAGAACCTATTCTAAATTTAGCTGCTCACACCAATTCTTAAAAATGAGGCCTGCTGTGGTTGTTGTCCAGTGTATCAGATCTGTTGTTGTGTGGAATTCATCATGGGGTATCTCAAGAGAAATGGGCTGTGTGTGGTGATGTAACCATTAATGACTTTAAGGTTTCGTTTTGTTCTGCTGAAAGGAGGTGCGAGTGGTTAATAATGGGGATGTAAATAATTGCATTAGGGAAAGTGACTCTTGCTTCCTTGTGCATTGATGCAATCTGTTTGATTGAAGTTTTGTATGGGTCATTATCCATATTGTTTATACCCACCGAGAGAACCACTATGCTGGTGTCTACGTGAACCTCTGTTTTCTCCAGGACCTTTGTGAAATGGTAGAAAGTTGCTCCGGGGTAACTGTCAACTTGTATGTTTGGGTTATGAAATGGAGGGATTCTGTTGACATTTGAGTCTCCCAACACCAGAATTGCTTTATTTCCCTGGAAGCTCCAATCTGCCACCTTGCCTTTTGGTCTGGCTTTATGTAATGCGATGGTTTCTGGAGGGTTACTGGGGTTGGGTGTTGATGTTGGGGTTGTGGCGGAGAGCTGAGGCTCGGAGTTGGGATTCGGACTGGGGTGGGTATGTTTGAGGCGCCCAGTTGTACAGGGGTTTCGGACTGACAGTGACATGGTGTCTTTTTGGGAGGGCTCAGATTGGTTGTTGTTGGGGTGTTGCCCATTGTTTTTCCCATCAATCAGTCATTTGCCCCTGGAGCTGCCCAGTCCTAGTGTCACCCCCTGATCTGGCGCCTCCTGTTGGTGAGAGCAATAGAGTGTGAAATCCTATCCAAGGTTTTAACTGAAACATTGCTGTGTTTATACCCCTTGGTGGTAGGAGTGTTAACCAGGGGATTGGGGAGTGTTGCTGTAACATTGAGTGTTTCTGGCTGGCTGCAGGCCCTATGGTGGAACTCCAACTGGGGCCTGGATTAAATTAGGGAGTTCATGGTTATCAATTCCAGGATTGGAGATCTATTGTGGGCGATGGGGGACCAATGATACTTGGAATACTGTGCTCCTGGAGGGTCGATGGGTTGTTTAATCTCTGTGGGTCATGCGAGGAAGTGGAGGTAGGGGTTCTCATAATCTCCTTTCCTTTTGACTTGGGAGAAAGGGGAGGGAGTGGAGTGCCATGTTCTTAGAAGGAGGTGGGGAATTGTTTGGAGCAATATTGCTAACATCTATCTGTGTGTCTGCAGAAGGGGCAATAGGGGAAGAGGGTGTTGAAGCACGGATCCTATCTCAGTGGGAAGATTGTGTCTGAGGGAAGAGGATGATGCTGATGAGTTAGCTTCTGGTTTGAAAGAGCACTGTGCTGGGGCAGGGCGTGGCCCCAATGGGGATGATTGTTTGTGAGAGGCCTGAGGCTTGGCTAGAGGAAAGAACTTGGGTAGAGGAGAGGAAATCCTCCAACGAGGATGAGAAAGGAGCTGGTGCTGAGGTGGTGGGCAGAGAAGTCAACTGTGGTGGGGCCTTGATTTGAGCTGAGGCTGTATGCCAGGGGTTCAGATGTTGTTCCAGTGGACCGGGATCCACTGGAGTTATTGGCTGGGGGGAAGCAGAGGCTGAATGGAAGTGGAGCTCTGTGGTGGGGATAGAAAGGGTAACCCTAGAGAGTTGTCTGTAGTGAGTTTCTGAGGAATTATTCAAAATTGTTTCAACTGTAGTGATGGTAGTTAGGTTAGGTTAGGAGGTTAGGTTGTGTTGTTAGGGTTGGGGTTAGGGTTAGAGTTAGCTGTTGTGTTGAAAGAAATAGTGTTGTGCTGTTGTGTTGTGCCAGGCTGGGCTGAAGCAGGCCAAAGGTGTTGAGTGCTGTGTTGTGCCAGGCCAGGGTTGTGCTGTGCCAGCTTAGGGTTAGCCAGGCTGGGGTTAGGGCAAAGGCTGTTAGATTAGCCAGGCCAGGCAGGCAGGTTGTGCCAGCCAGTTGTGAAGCCAAGGGCAAGGGGTTAGGGTAGGCCTGGGCTGGGGTTAGGCCAGGCCAGGCTGTGCCAGGCAGCTGTGGGCCAGGGCCAGGTTAGGGCCAGGCTGGGGCTGGGGGCTAGGGCCAGCTAAGCCAGGCCAGGCCAAAGAGTTAGCAGGGCAGCTAGGGGTTAGCCAGGAAGTTAGTTGAGCCAGGCTAGGCTTTGGAGTCTAGGCTAAAAGAGATTAATTTATCTTGCTGTGCGAGGCCTATTGTTGTGCACCTCCACCCAAATAAATTCCACTGTTAAAACCTACTAGATTGCTCTCCTAAGAACTCTTACCAAAAGTAAGTTGGTTAATAGTGCTTCTAAAATGATTGTCTGAATGGTTATCTAGGATCATGAAGGGACTAAGATATTAAAATGTACAAGGTCAAGGGATGGATGCTTTATTAATACATATACACACAGTTATAAACCTATATATCTATAAAAGTGCTAAAAGGTCAAGTGCTACGTTGTTAAAAACAAATTCAAATACATAAACCCAAAAGGAATAAAACTATTACAAATCATCATGCAGATGTTAAATATAATAAAAACCACACAAACTTTATTTATTGTGTTTTTGTTTTATGGTGCATCCTTCTTCCAACTCCTTGAGAACCCTGTAAACAAGTGCTGTCCCTTTCCATGGATCCTATCTGCCCGGTTAAAAACGCCATTCAGACCGCTAGGTGTAATTGTTTGTAGGTCTCTTTATCCACTCCACGTTCCACTGCCTTCGCCGCCCACTGGTCCACCCAGAACACGACTGCAATCCTGATATATTGAGGTAAGTGATGGGGGTGATCCTGGAAATGAGTAACTAGTTCTGTGTGTAGATGGGCCGTTTGATATTGTATAGATGTTGTTTTGAGTCTAATTTCTACTGTATACTGGGTTTCCCCAATGTAGTGCTTTCCACAAAATGTGCAAGTGATTATATATATTACATTTTGAGTGGAGAGGGATATTGAATCTAAAACTGAGCGGAGGTCTTGCTATAGGAGTTTGAAATGAATTTTCTTGGTCTGAAGTGGGCCGTGTAGGGTTTGGGTGGTTGTGGGGCTTAGTGCTGTATTTAGCTTGGATGAGGATGTCTTTGAGACTCTTATTCCTCCTAAATGCTGATATGATTCTATACTGCTGGAGGGGTGAGTGTGCCTGTTGGGTGTTGGAAAAATTGTGTTTGAATGCCTGATGTAACGGTCTAATCCTATGTGAGAATGTAGTAACTAAGGGGATGAGGATTGTCTCTTGCTCGGAAGGAGAATAAAAAGGAGGAAATTAGATTGTGGTTCCGAGAGGGTCCATTTCCAAATCTGTTACTCTAGGAGGTAAGGTTGGTGGTAGGGTTAAGGTTAGAGTTGGGGTGGGGTTAGGGGTTAGGGGTGGGGTTAGGATTAGGGGTGAGGGTTAAGAGTTAGGTGTTAAGTTAGGGTTAGGATTAGGGTTAGGATGGGATTGAAGTTAAGGGTTAGGGTTAGTGGTTAGGGGTTAGGGTTAGGGTTAAAGAAATTAAAATTAAGAATTAAAAATTAAAAATTAAAATTAAAATCAAGAATTAAAATCAAAATCAAAAATTAAATTAAAATTTAAAATTAAAATTAAGGAAATCAAAATTACAAAAGGGTAAAATTAAAATAAAATTAAAATTAAAAATTAAAGAATTAAGAATTAAAATCCAAAATCAAAATCAAAATCAAAATCAAAAATTAAAATTAAGAATTAAAATTAAATTAAAATTAAAAATTAAAAATTAAAATTAAAATTAAAGAAATTAAAATTAGAAATTAAAATTAAAATTAAATTAAAATTAAAATTAAAATTAAAATTAAAATTTAAGAATTTAAAATTAAGAATTAGAAATTAAATCCAAATTAAAAGTCAAAATTAAAATCAAAGCTCCAAATCCAAATAAATCAGGCTCCAAGTAAACTCCAAGCTCAGAGTTAAAATTACAAATTAAAATTAAAATTAAAATTTAAAAATTAAAATTAAATTAAATTTAAAATTAGGGTAAAATTAAAATTAAAATTAAAATTAAAGTAAATTAACAAATTAAAATTAAAAATTAAATTAAAGAAATTAAGAATTAAGAATTAAAGTTACAAAATTAAAAATTAAAATTAAGAATTAAAATTAAAATTAAAATTAAAAATTAAAATTAAAATTAAAATTAAAATTAAAATTAAAAATTAAAATTAAGGAGTAAAAATTAAAATTAAAATTAAAGGATTAAAATTTAAAATTTAAAATTAAGAATTAAAATTAAAAATTAAAATTAGGAAATTAAAATTTAAAATTTAAAATTAAAATTAAAATTAAAAATTAGAAAATTAAAATTAGAAATTAAAAATTAAGAATTAAAATTAAAAATTAAAAAATTAAAATTAAAATTAAAAAATTAAAATTAAAATTAAAATTAAAAATTAAATTAAAATTAAAAATTAAAATTAGAAATTAAAGTGAAATTAGAAATTAGAAATTAAATTAAAATTAAAATTACAAAATTAAAATTAAGAATTAAAAATTAAAAAATTAAGAATTAAAATTAAAATTAAAATTGAAATTAAAGAATTAAGGGTAAAAATTAAAATTAAAATTAAAATTAAAATTAAAAATTAAAATTAAAATTAAAAATTAAAATTAAGAATTAAGGAGTAAGAATTAAAAATTAAAATTAAATTAAAATTAAAATTAAAATTACAAAATTAAAATTAAGAATTAAAAATTAAGAATGAAATTAAAATTAAAATTAAAGAATTAAAGTAAAATTTAAAATTTAAATTTAAAATTTAAAATTAAAATTAAAATTAAGAATTAAGAATTAAAATTAAAAAATTAAAATTAAAATTAAAATTAAAATTAAAATTAAAATTAAAGAAATTAAGAATTAAAAAATTAAAATTAAAATTAAATTTAAATTTAAAATTAAAATTTAAATTTAAAATTAAAATTAAAATTAAAATTAAAATTAAAATTAAAATTTAAAATTAAAATTAAAATTAAAATTAAAAATTAAAATTAAAAATTAAAATTAAAATTAAAATTAGGGATAAAATTAAAAATTAAAATTAAAATTAAAAATTAAAATTAAAAATTAAAATTAAAATTAAAATTAAAATTAAAATTAAGAATTAAAATTAAAATTAAAATTAAGAATTAAAATTAAAAATTAAAATTAAAATTAAAATTAAAATTAAAATTAGAGGTAAATTAAAAAATTAAGAATTAAAATTAAAATTAAATTAAAATTAAAATTAAAATTAAAATTAAAATTAAAAATTAAAATTAAAAATTAAAAATTAAAAAATTAAAATTAAAGTAAAAATTAAAATTAAAATTAAAAATTAAAAATTAAAAAATTAAAATTAAAATTAAAAATTAAAATTAAAATTAAAAATTAAAATTAAAATTAAAAATTAAAATTAAAATTAAAATTAAAATTAAAATTAAAATTAAAATTAAGAAAGAATTAAAATTAAAATTAAAATTAAAATTAAAGAGAATTAAAAATTAAAATTATTAAAATTAAAATTAAAATTAAAATTAAAATTAAAAGGTGTTAAAATTAAAAAATTAAAAATTAAAAATACAAGAATTAAAATTAAAAATTAAAATTAAAATTAAAATTAAAATTCCCTAAAATTAAGAATTAAAAATTAAAATTAAAAATTAAAAGTCAAAATTAGAAATTAAAATTAGAAATTAAAATTAAAATTAAAATTAAAAATTAGAATTAAGAATTAAAATTAAAAAATTAGAAATTAAAATTAAAAATTAAAATTAAAAATTAAAGAATTAAAAAATTAAAAACCAAAATTAAAAATTAAAATTGGGGAGAATTAAAATTAAATTAAAATTAAAATTAAAATCAAAATCAAAATCAAAATCAAAATCAAAATCAAAATCAAAATCAAAAATCAAAATCAAAATCAAAATCAAAATCAAAATCAAAATTAAAAATTAAAATTAAAATTAAAATTAAAAATTAAAATTAAAATTAAAGATTAAAATTCAAGAATTAAAATTAAGAAATCTAAAATAAGAAAGGTAAAATTAAAATTAAAATTATAAATTAAAATTAAGCAAATTAAAAATTAAAATTAAAATTAAAGAATTAAAATTAAAATTAAGAATTAAAATTAAAATTAAAAGGAAATTAAAATTAAAATTAAAATTAAAAAATTAAAATTAAAATTAAAATTTAAAATTTAAAATTTAAAATTAAAATTAAAGGTAAAATTAAAATTAAAATTAAAATTAAAATTAAAATTAAAATTAAAATTAAAATTAAAGAATTAAGAATTAAAATTAAAAAATTAAAATTAAAATTACAAAATTAAAATTAAAATTAAAATTAAAATTAAAATTAAAATTAAAATTAAAATTAAAATTAAAATTAAAATTAAAATTAAAATTAAAATTAAGAATTAAAATTTAAGGGTAAAGGGTAAAGTAGAATTTAGAATTAAAGAGTAAGAATTAAAATTAAAATTAAAATTAAAATTCAAGAATTAAAATTAAAAATTAAAAATTAAAATTAAAATTAAAATTAAAATTAAAATTAAAATTAAGAATTAAAATTAAAATTAAAATTAAAAGAATTAAAAATTAAAATTACAAATTAAGAATTAAAATTAAAATTAAAATTAAAATTAAAAATTAAAAATTAAAATTAAAATTAAAAATTAAAATTAAGAATTAAAATTAAAATTAAAAAATTAAAAATTAAAAATTAGGGAGTAAAATTGAGAATTAAATTAAAATTAAAATTAAAATTAAAAATTAAAATTAAAAAATTAAAAATTAAAGAAATAAAATTAAAATTAAAGAATTAAAATTAAAAATTAAAATTAAGAATTAAAATTAAAATTAGAAATTAAAATTAAAATTAAAAATTAAAAATTAAAGTTAAAATTAAAATTAAAATTAAAAATTACAAAATTAAAAATTAAAATTAAGAATTAAAAATTAAAAATTAAAAATTAAAAATTAAAAATTAAAGAAATTAAAATTAAGAATTAAGAATTAAAATTAAAATTAGAAAATTAAAATTACAAAATTAGAAATTAAAATTAAAATTAAAATTAAGAATTAAGAATTACAAATTAAAATTAAAAATTAAAAATTAAAATTAAAAAATTAAAAATTAAAATTAAAAATTAAAATTAAAATTAAAAAATTAAAATTAAAATTAAGAATTAAAAAAATTAAAATTAAAATTACAAAATTAAAATTAAAATTAAAATTAAAATTAAAATTAAAATTAAAAATTAAAAATTAAGAAATTAAAAATTAAAGATTAAAATTAAAATTAAAATTAAAATTAAAATTAAAATTAAAAAATTAAAAATAAAAATAAGAATTAAAATTAAAATTAAAATTAAAATTAAAATTAAGAATTAAAATTAAAAAATTAAAATTAAAAATTAGAAATTAAGAATTAAGAATTAAAATTAAAATTAAAATTAAAGAATTAAGAATTAAAATTAAAATTAAAATTAAAAGAATTAAGAATTAAAAATTAAAAAATTAAAATTAAAATTAAAATTAAAAATTAAAAATTAAAATTAAAATTAATTAAAATTAAAATTAAAGGAATTAAAAATTAAAATTAAAATTAAAAATTAAAAAATTAAAATTAAAATTAAGAAATTAAAATTAAAATTAAAATTAAAAGAAAATTAAAATTAAAATTAAAATTAAGAATTAAAATTAAAATTAAAAATTAAAATTAAAATTAAGGAATTAAAATTAAGGTAAAAGTATTAAAAATTAAAATTAAGAATTAAAAATTAAGAAAGAATTAAAATTAAAATTAAAAATTAAAAATTAAAAATTAAAGAATTAAAATTAAAAATTAAAATTAAAATTAAAATTAACATAAGAATTAAAATTAAGGGTAAAAATTAAAGGTAAAATTAATTAAGAATTAAGAATTAAAATTAAAATTAAAATTAAAATTAAAATTAAAATTAAAATTAAAATTAAAATTAAGAGTAAAATTAAAAGTAAAGAGGAAAGAGAATTAAGAATTAAGAATTAAAATTAAAATTAAAATTAAAATTAAAATTAAAATTAAAATTAAAATTAAAATTAAAATTAAAATTAAAATTAAAATTAAAATTAAGAAGAATTAAAATTAAAAATTAAATTAAAGAAATTAAAATTAAAATTAAAATTAAAAATTAATTAGAATTAAAAATTAAAATTAAAATTAAAATTAAAATAAAATTAAAATTAAAATTAAAATTAAAATTAAAATTAAAATTAAAATTAAAATTAAAATTAAAATTAAATTAAAATTAAAATTAAAATTAAAAATTAAAATTAAAATTAAAATTAAGAATTAAAATTAAAATTAAAATTAGAAATTAAGAATTAAGAATTAAATCAAAATCAAAATCAAAATCAAAATCAAAAAATCAAAATCAAAATCAAAATCAAAATCAAAATCCAAAGTAAATCAGAAATCAAAATCAAAAATTAAAAATTAAAATTAAAAATTAAAATTAAAAATTAAAAATTAAAATTAAAATTAAGAATTAAAGTCAGAGGGTAAAATTAAATTAAAATTAAATTAAAATTAAAATTAAAATTAAATTAGAAAATTAAAAATTAAAATTAAAATTAAAATTAAAAATTAGAAATTAAAATTAAGAAATTAGAAATTAAAGTCCAAGAGTCAAGAATTAAAAATAAGAAATAAAATTAAAATTAAAATTAAAATTACAAAATTAAAATTAAAATTAAAAATTAAAATCAAAATCAAAATCCAAATCAAAATCAAAGTCAAAATTAAAATCAAAATCAAAATCAAAATTAAAAATTAAAATTAAAATTAAAATTAAAATTAAAATTAAAATTAAGAATCAAGAAATTAAAATTAAATTTAAAATTAAAATTAAAATTAAAATTAAAAATTAAAAATTAAAATTAAAATTAAAATTAAAATTAAAAATTAAAATTAAAATTAAAATTAAGAATTAAGGGTAAAATTAAAATTAAAATTAAAATTAAAAATTAAATTAAAATTAAAATTAAAATTAAAATTAGAAATTAAAATTAAAAATTAAGAATTAAGGAATTAAATTAAAATTAAAATTAAAATTAAAAATTAAAAATTAAAAATTAAAATTAAAATTAAAATTAAAAATTAAAAATTAAAATTAAAAATTAAAATTAAAATTGAAGAATTAAAATTAAAATTAAAAATTAAAAATTAAAAATTAAAATTAAAATTAAAGTAAAAATTAAAATTAAAAATTAAAATTAAAGAATTAAGAATTAAAAATTAAGAATTAAAATTAAGGAGTAAAATTAAAATTAAAATTAAAATTAAAATTAAAATTAAAATTAAAAATTAAAAATTAAAATTAAAATTAAAAATTAAAATTCAAAAATTAAAATTAAAATTAAAATTAGGAATTAAAATTAAAAATTAAAATTAGAATTAAGAAGAATTAAAAATTAAAGGGTAAAAATTAAAAATTAAAAATTAAAATTAAAGTAAAATTAAATTAAAATTAAAAATTAAAATTAAAATTAAAATTAAAATTAAAGTAAAATTAAAATTAAAATTAAAATAAAGAATTAAGAATAGGAGTAAAATTAAAATTAAATTAAAATTAAAATTAAAAATTAAAATTAAAATTAAAATTAAAAGAATTAAAATTAAAATTAAAAATTAAAAATTAAAATTAAAATTAAAAAATTAAAATTAAAATTAAAATTAAAAATTAAAGAAATTAAAATTAAAATTAAAGGAGTAAAATTAAAAATTAAAAATTAAAGTTAAGAATTAAAAATTAAAATTAAAATTAAAAATTAAGAATTAAAATTAAAATTAAAATTAAGGGTAAAATTAAAATTAAGAATTAAAGGGAATTAAAATTAAAATTAAAATTAAAATTAAAATTAGATATTAAAATGTAAAAATTAAATCAGCTGTTTGTTAAAATTAAAATTAAGAATTAAAATTAAGAATTAAGAATTAAAAATTAAAAATTAAAATTGGGTTAGGAGTTAGGGTTAGGGTTAGGGTTAGGGTTAGGGTTAAGGTTTGAATATCATTGTGTTTTATATCAACTCATTTGTTTTTCGTTGCACAGGCCTATCTCCTGTTTATCCCCCTCTTAGTGATGTATTGTGTTTGCATGTAGTGCTTTAAAAAGGCCGTAGGTGTCCTCCTAAGATCTTAAATAAACTGAAGTGAGTTCTAAAATGATTGCTTTTCTGGGTGACAGTGCAGGGTCTATTGTGGTGGCGATGTATTCAACCATAGTGCTGTTAAATATGAACATAAAAGCAACATTGTGCATTCAGCTGGTTTGGTTTTATTCTGTAAAAAGAAGGAAAAGCCTAAAAACAGGAAATTCCAGACTAAAACAAATAAAACATCAATATATAGAGTTTAAATAAAACCATGTTCTGCTCCATCCATTTTCCTGTCTGTTAAAACCCATTTTCTAAAACTTCTCGTTCAGAGCCACTTGGTGTTATAGTCCTCAGGCGCTGGATCCACTCCCGTTCTACCCTCCTCCGCTGCCCACAGGTCAGCCCAAGTGTGCCTGTAGCCTGATATTGTGAGATGAGTGATGGGGTGCTCCTGGAAATGGAGTTATCAGTGCCGTTTTGTAGGTGTGCCCTTTTGATATTATACAGGTGTTGTTTGAGTCTGGTTTCTATGGTGTGTTTGGTTTCTCCGATGTATTGTTTATTGCAGAGTGTGCATGTAATGATATAAATGGCGTTGTGTGTGTTCAATGAGTATGTTTCTTGTACTGGTGCTGATGTGTGGCTGTGTGTGTTTGTAATAAACTTTATCTGTCGAAAATGAGAATTGTGAGATTTGGGGGTCTTGTGGTGGCTTACTGCTAAATCTTGCTTTGAGTGAGGAGGTCCTTTAAGTTTTGTTTTTCTGAAGGCTGAAATTATTCTGTATGGTTTGAGTGGTATGTAAGTGTGCTGAACTGTGAAGTTGTGTTTGATTGATTGATGTAGGGGTCTGATTCTGTGTGAAAATGTGGTTACTAGGGGATGATGATTGTCTGCTGATTGAGTATTGAGGAAGTGTTACGGTTTGGTGATTGGTGCAGATCACTACCCATCAGGAGTCAGGATTAGGGTCAAGGAGGGAGATAGGGGTTAGGTTAGGATGAGAACCCTGGTTAGGGTAATGGTGAAGGTTAAGGTTAGGAGTGAAGTTTGGGGAGAGGTTAAGGTTAGGAGTGGGGTTTGGGGAGAGGTTAAGGTTAGGAGTGGGGTTTGGGGAGAGGTTAAGGTTAGGAGTAGGGTTTGGGGAGAGGTTAAGGTTAGGAGTAGGGTTTGGGGAGAGGTTAAGGTTAGGAGTAGGGTTTGGGGAGGTTAAGGTTAGGAGTGGGGTTTGGGGAGAGGTTAAGGTTAGGAGTGAGGTTTGGGGAGAGGTTAAGGTTAGGAGTAGGGTTTGGGAGAGGTTAAGGTTAGGAGTAGGGTTTGGGGAGAGGTTAAGGTTAGGAGTAGGGTTTGGGGAGAGGTTAAGGTTAGGAGTAGGGTTTGGGGAGAGGTTAAGGTTAGGAGTGGGGTTTGGGGAGAGGTTAAGGTTAGGAGTAGGGTTTGGGGAGAGGTTAAGGTTAGGAGTAGGGTTTGGGAGGTTAAGGTTAGGAGTAGGATTGAGGTTAAGGTTAGGAGGTGGATGATTTGATGTGGTCTGTGCGTGTTGGGGGAATGGGAGGGAGGCGGCCAATGTGTTATTTTTGATGGTTCTTAAAAATCGTTTTGAATATCCTCTTTTCCTAAGTGCGTGGAATAGTGTATTTATTGCATATTCCAGGTCTTGTTGCAAGATGATATCCTGTAGAACCGTATGAGTTGTGATTTTATTATTCCCTTAAATGTATGTTTAGGGTGGTAGCTGTGTTTATGGAGTAAGCGTGTGTGTCTGTTGGTTTGAAGTAGACTCTGGTTTGTAGTGTTTTTCTGTGGTTGGTTGTTATTACTGAAAAAAACTGTTGTGTCTAGGAAGTTGACTTCTTGCTTGGATGAATTGTGTATTTAATCTTGATGGATGAATGATGGCTGTTGAGAATGTTTATAAAGTCTGTGAATAATTGAATGTCGTGAGGCCAGGCTCTATTATGTCATCTAAGAAACGGTAATAAAGGTGGGTTGATATGGACACTTGGCCAGTGCCTCTCTCTCCCATTCAGCCATGTATATATTGGCGTAAGCAGGTGCAAATTTTTACCCATAGCTGTTCCCTCCACCTGAAGGTAATAGTGGTCGTTGAATAAAAGTCATTGCTAGTCAGGCTGATTTCTAATAGTTGTAATATTTCTTTGTCCGGTCTAGTGTTGTCTGGGTATCTCTTAAAGATATTTCTAATTGCTTGAATTCCTGTTGCTGTATTTATATTCGTATATAGGCTATCAATATCTATTGTGAATATGTGGGTGTGGGAGGGAACAACTATGGGTCCAATCCTCTCCATAAAGTGGTACGTGTCCCTTAGAAAGCTGGGGTGCCTGGTGGAGAGAGGGTTAATATGATGATCTATATATTGAGAGATGTTATAAGATTCACTATTGCAGTCGGATACAATCGGTCTGCCAGGAGGAACTTCAAAGGGAATTGTCCATGTCTTGGTTCCTTGTGTACTTTTAACAGTAAGTAAAATAGTCTGGAGTCGTTAGGGGTGTCTGTACCGTGAGAAAGTCCCGTTGTTTTGCTGTGATGTAGTGTAGGTCATAGAGTCTTTTTATTATTGTCCTTAACTGTGTCTGTGTCTGTGGTTGTATACTGTTTTCTATTGGTTTTGTAATGTTTGGTGTTTGATAACTGTCTATTGGCTTCATACATGTATTGATGTGTATCTAATATGACTATTTTTGACCCTTTGTCTGCTGGTTTGATGATTATGTGTACAGGTTATTTTTAAGTTGTTGTATTGCCTGTCTTTCTACCTGTGTGAGGTTATCACTCCCTATCCGTGTGAATCTGATGGTTGTGAAGTGTGTTCTTGTCTGTTCTAATTAGTCTCCTGATTCTACCATCTATCTGGGAGGTTTTAGGTTCCCCCAGGTAGATGGTAAAGTAAATGGTTGGTGGTTGTCGTCTGCGTTGTAGTCAAAGTAGTCCAACAATTTGAGTCGTCTATGATATTTGTGAGTGTCCCTTTGAAGTTCCTCCCAGTCAAATTTGTTTGGGCGAGGGATGAATGTCAACCCTCTCTCCAGGAGCTGTGTTTGTGCTGCTGTGGGGATGAAGGATTTGGAAAGGTTCATGATGTTCGATGTTGACTGGTCCGCTGCTCCCCTTGGTGGAGGATCTGCACCGGCTACTAGGGAAGGAAGGAAATTGAGAGAAAGGCCATTTCTATCCAGACTGTGGCTTGTGGTTAGTGTAAATTTAGCTGTCTGCACCAGTGTTGAAAGATGAGCTCCGCTGTGGTGGATGTCAGTGTATGAGATCTGTTGTTGTGTGAAATGTGTCTTGTGGAATCTCTAATAGGGTTGGAAAGTTAGTGGTGATGTAACCGTTGATGATCTTAAGGTTTCTCTTCTGCTGTGGAGTAAGAAGAGGTGAATGGCTGATGACCGGGATGTATATTGTTGCGTTTGGGAATGTTTTCTTTGCCTCCTTGTGCATAACTGACAACTGTTTTAGTGATGTTTTGGAATGGGTCGTGATCCTTGTTGTTTCAAGCCCACCGAGAGAGAACAACAGTCGCGTGTCTGTATGTATGGGTGTTTTCTCCAGTACCTTTGTGAGGTGATAGAATGTTGCCCCTGGGTAACTGTCGCTTGGATGTTGGGGTTATTGAATGGGTGGGATCCGGTTGAGGTTTGAATCTCCTATGATGAGTGTTGGTGTGTGTCCCTCAATGTTCCAATCTGCCACCTTATAGTTCGGCCTGGCCACCTGTGATAGAAGGGTTTTTGTGGAAGTGTGTGTAAGTGTGGGCTGTGGTTGGGGTTGAGGCTGGGATTGTGGTTGTGGTGGGGATGATGGTGGGTAATTTGAGGCGCCCAGTTGTACAGGGGTCCTGGACAGGCAGAGGCACCATGATATTTTGTTTTTGTGGGAGTTCGGATTTGGGAGCTTTGGGGTGTTGCCCATTTTCTTGCCCTTTATTCATCATCATCTGCCCCTTGAGTTGCCCTGTCCTTGTCTGTACCCCTGGCCTGGCGCCTCCTGTGGGTGAAAGAGGAGGCGGATGTAATTATGTCTTTTAATATTATTGATACATTACCCTTTACTCTTTTGTGGCCAGTGTTTTTGTTTGATGGGTGTAGCTATGGGTGTGCGAGTTTCTGTTTGACTGTTGGCTGTGTGATGAACCTGGGCTCTGATAGGATGGGCTGCTTGTGGAGTAGGAGGACCCACTGGACTTGTCCATTTCCTCTCCTCAGTTGTAGGGGTTCTATTGTTGCCTCTCTTTTTTTGATTGGAGGGAGAAGCCGTTAAAGTGGATGTTGAGGTGGAGAGTGGAGATGTGTTTTGGAGAGAGTCTGTGTCTGCGAGGGCTATAGGTTTCACTCAGGGTCGGTTGTTTTCCCAGTGATAGTGTCCGTATGTACGATGGTTGTCTTTTTGGCAGGGATGAGGTTTTGACAAGGTGGAAATTCCTCTGCTGAGGAGAGAGGTGGCACTGGGGTTGGAGTTGGTAGCGTTGGCCGGGGAGTTTGTGGTGGGGTGTTTTCTATAGCTTCCGGTGTATGTGGTTGATCTTGTATTGTGTTCGTCCGTATGGTTGTTTGTTGAGAAGAGGGGGTGACCTGAGGGCATTTGAAGGTGGTTTCTACTCTAATGATGGTGGTGGGTGTCAGTTTATGCTTGTACCTCTTATAACACCCAGCCCATTGCTATGGTCAGTGCCAGAGTATTGGGTGTGTTTATTTTGTTGTGTAATGGTGTGGGTGATTGACTGGTAATGAGTCTGGAGTATGTGCATGTTGTTTTGCATCCCACTGGTGTGTGTTCTGTGATAGTTTTGTTGTGGTGTAGTCTGTGGGTGAGGATGGTTTGATAAAGTTGGTGACCCGATGCACCTGTCTCATCATACCAGTAGGGAATGCACAATTTTTAAGTGCCTTCTCCACCACTTCCATGTGGTGGAGTTGCCTGTATTAATTTAAAATACAGTTTGGCCGTCTGCCTTGTCTCCTCATCTGGGGGTTTGTATAGGCCAGGCTGTCTGTATGCATAGGGTTGGGGTTGTGATATCCTGCCATGTGATGTGGTTGTCAAATTCCTCAATGACTGCATGGTTACTAAACCATGAGGCTAAAATACCTAAGTCCTGTACTTCCTAGTTAAAACAATACAACCAGGGTGTTCTCAGTCGAGGAGGACTGGACAGTGTAATTCAAAAAGCAAGGCAATACTATATTTAGAATAAAAGATGTGAAGGCCTGAACTGCACGAGACTTTTGGTGCTGCTCAGGGCCAGTCCCTTACCGCCTTGTTCTTTGTATGCCGGGTTATTGAGATATGGAGGTGGAGATGAGGCTACCAGTTGTTTCTTGGTGTTCCCCAGTTCCAGGGCTGGGGCTGTGATCCGTTGTTCTTTGTTAGAGAGTCCAATCCTGTTAAAGATCTGGTTCCAGAGGTTAAAATCCAGATGGTTTTTCAAGTGTCTATGCACTTTAGGCAATGAGCTCCCCCTTATCCCTCCACATCTTGAATCTAAAACTTAACTTTTAATGCTATTGGTTAAAATCAAAAAGTGATTAAAAAGCCAAACAATGTTTAAAATCCACTGTGAAGTCCTGTTTCCAAACCCTGACGTTTCGCAGAGTTTTCTGCTTCCTCAGAGGATCTTTTCCTCGACTGAGAACACCCGTGCCCTTTTAAAATGGGAGCAATTAGGAGGGAGACCCAACCACTGCTCCCAAAGTGGGCGTTTCTATCTTCCTGTTCCCTATTGGTCCGATTTACCGTGGGAGCTACTCAAAGGCAGGAAAATTATTGCATTTTAAGGGCTTGTATGTTAAACTCCTCTTTCTTCTGTTTGCTTTTCAGTTTCAGTTTCAAGGCTTTGTTATAAATGAACCTGGCAATATCCCCCACCCATACCTTATATCCATTAAATTGCATCTTTGTCATCATAGTCCCTCCTTTGTCTCAGTATTTCCCTCTCTGATACTTTATTTCCCTGTCTTTCCCTCCCTACTCCATCCCTATCTTGTTATTCTGTTCAGTTCTACTACATTTTCTATTATTCTGTACATTTGTATCCCTTAGTTGTTGTGTGTGGTTCTGTATCTGGGCACTATGCAATCCCTCTGGCACAATGAGACAAATCAAAGAAATAAAAATAAATAACCGTGTTGGGGAAAAAAGAAAGGTTGATCCAATGTTATATATTGCTGTAATTCACAGCGCTATTGCTCTCTCGGCGGGTCCGGACGTGGATGACCTGTGGACAGCGGAAGAGCAACACACCACACAAGGAGCAGAAACCAGCACCCGAAGGCAGCACCACACTTGTAGAGGGACAACACAGGGATGGCCCGCGGGCTAGGGTTAGGTTTTGAATATCATTGTGTTTTTATATCCAACTCATTTGTTTTTCGTTGCACAGGCCTATCTCCTGTTTATCCCCCCTCTTAGTGATGTATTGTGTTGCATGTAGTGCTTTAAAAAGGCCCGTAGGTGTCCTCCTAAGATCTTAAATAAACTGAAGTGAGTTCTAAAATGATTGCTTTTCTGGGTGACAGTGCAGGGTCTATTGTGGTGGCGATGTATTCAACCATAGTGCTGTTAAATATGAACATAAAAGCAACATTGTGCATTCAGCTGGTTTGGTTTTATTCTGTAAAAAGAAGGAAAAGCCTAAAAACAGGAAATTCCAGACTAAAACAAATAAAACATCAATATATAGAGTTTAAATAAAACCATGTTCTGCTCCATCCATTTTCCTGTCTGTTAAAACCCATTTTCTAAAACTTCTCGTTCAGGCCACTTGGTGTTATAGTCCTCAGGCGCTGGATCCACTCCCGTTCTACCCTCCTCCCAAGCTGCCCACAGGTCCAGCCCAAGTGTGCCTGTAGCCTGATATTGTGAGATGAGTGATGGGGTGCTCCTGGAAATGGGTTATCAGTGCCGTTTGTAGGTGTGCCCTTTTGATATTATACAGGTGTTGTTTGAGTCTGGTTTCTATGGTGTGTTTGGTTTCTCCGATGTATTGTTTATTGCAGAGTGTGCATGTAATGATATAAATGACGTTGTGTGTGTTCAATGAGTATGTTTCTTGTACTGGTGCTGATGTGTGGCTGTGTGTGTTTGTAATAAACTTTATCTGTCGAAAATGAGAATTGTGAGATTTGGGGTCTTGTGGTGGCTTACTGCTAAATCTTGCTTTGGTGAGGAGGTCCTTTAAGTTTTTGTTTTTTCTGAAGGCTGAAATTATTCTGTATGGTTTGAGTGGTATGTAAGTGTGCTGAACTGTAGCGAAGTTGTGTTTGATTGATTGATGTAGGGTCTGATTCTATGTGAAAATGTGGTTACTAGGGGGATGATGATTGTCTGCTGATTGAGTATTGAGGAAGTGTTACGGTTTGGTGATTGGTGCAGATCACTACCCATCGGGAGTCAGGATTAGGAGTCAAGGAGGGAGATAGGGGTTAGGTTAGGATGAGAACCCTGGTTAGGGTAATGGTGAAGGTTAAGGTTAGGAGTGAAGTTTGGGGAGAGGTTAAGGTTAGGAGTGGGGTTTGGGGAGAGGTTAAGGTTAGGAGTGGGGTTTGGGGAGAGGTTAAGGTTAGGAGTAGGGTTTGGGGGAGAGGTTAAGGTTAGGAGTAGGGTTTGGGGAGAGGTTAAGGTTAGGAGTAGGGTTTGGGGAGAGGTTAAGGTTAGGAGTAGGGTTTGGGGAGAGGTTAAGGTTAGGAGTGGGGTTTGGGGAGAGGTTAAGGTTAGGAGTAGGGTTTGGGGAGAGGTTAAGGTTAGGAGTAGGGTTTGGGGAGAGGTTAAGGTTAGGAGTGGGGTTTGGGAGAGGTTAAGGTTAGGAGTAGGGTTTGGGGAGAGGTTAAGGTTAGGAGTAGGGTTTGGGGAGAGGTTAAGGTTAGGAGTAGGGTTTGAGGGAGGTTAGGAGTAGGGTTAGGAGGTTAGGGAGTAGGATTGGGGAGGTTAAGGTTAGGAGAGGTGGATGATTTGATGTGGTCTGTGCGTGTTGGGGGAGATGGGAGGGAGGCGGACCAATGTGTTATTTTTGATGGTTCTTAAAAATCGTTTTGAATATCCTCTTTTCCTAAGTGCGTGGAATAGTGTATTTATTGCATATTCCAGGTCTTGTTTGCAAGATGATATCCTGTAGAACCGTATGAGTTGTGATTTTATTATTCCCTTAAATGTATGTTTAGGGTGGTAGCTGTGTTTATGGAGTAAAGCGTGTGTGTCTGTTGGTTTGAAGTAGACTCTGGTTTGTAGTGTTTTCTGTGGTTGGTTGTTATTACTGAAAAAAACTGTTGTGTCTAGGAAGTTGACTTCTTGCGGATGAATTGTGTATTTAATCTTGATGGATGAATGATGGCTGTTGAGAATGTTTATAAAGTCTGTGAATAATTGAATGTCGTGAGGCCAGGCTCCTATTATGTCATCTAAGAAAGCGGTAATAAGGTGGGTTGATATGGACACTTGGCCAGTGCCTCTCTCTCCCATTCAGCCATGTATATATTGGCGTAAGCAGGTGCAAATTTTTACCCATAGCTGTTCCCTCCACCTGAAGGTAATAGTGGTCGTTGAATAAAAAGTCATTGCTAGTCAGGCTGATTTCTAATAGTTGTAATATTTCTTTGTCCGGTCTAGTGTTGTCTGGGTATCTCTTAAAGATATTTCTAATTGCTTGAATTCCTGTTGCTGTATTTATATTCGTATATAGGCTATCAATATCTATTGTGAATATGTGGGTGTGGGAGGAACAACTATGGGTCCAATCCTCTCCATAAAGTGGTACGTGTCCCTTAGAAAGCTGGGGTGCCTGGTGGAGAGAGGGTTAATATGATGATCTATATATTGAGAGATGTTATAAGATTCACTATTGCAGTCGGATACAATCGGTCTGCCAGGAGGAACTTCAAAGGGAATTGTCCATGTCGCCGGTTCCTTGTGTACTTTTAACAGTAAGTAAAATAGTCTGGAGTCGTGGGGTGTCTGTACCGTAGAAAGTCCCGTTGTTTTGCTGTGATGTAGTGTAGGTCATAGAGTCTTTTTATTATTGTCCTTAACTGTGTCTGTGTCTGTGGTTGTATACTGTTTTCTATTGGTTTGTAATGTTTGGTGTTTGATAACTGTCTATTGGCTTCATACATGTATTGATGTGTATCTAATATGACTATTTTTGACCCTTTGTCTGCTGGTTTGATGATTATGTGTGGGTTATTTTTAAGTTGTTGTATTGCCTGTCTTTCTACCTGTGTGAGGTTATCCTCCCTATCCGTGTGAATCTGATGGTTGTGAAGTGTGTTCTTGTCTGTTCTAATTAGTCTCCTGATTCTACCATCTATCTGGGAGGTTTTAGGTTCCCAGGTAGATGGTAAAGTAAATGGTTGGTGGTTGTCGAGTCTGCGTTGTAGTCAAAGTAGTCCAACAATTTGAGTCGTCTATGATATTTGTGAGTGTCCTTTGAAGTTCCTCCCAGTCAAATTTGTTTGGGCGAGGGATGAATGTCAACCCTCTCTCCAGGAGCTGTGTTTGTGCTGCTGTGGGGATGAAGGATTTGGAAAGGTTCATGATGTTCGATGTTGACTGGTCCGCTGCTCCCCTTGGTGGAGGATCTGCACGGCTACTAGGGAAGGAAGGAAATTGAGAGAAAGGCCATTTCTATCCAGACTGTGGCTTGTGGTTAGTGTAAATTTAGCTGTCTGCACCAGTGTTGAAAGATGAGCTCCGCTGTGGTGGATGTCCAGTGTATGAGATCTGTTGTTGTGTGAAATGTGTCTTGTGGAATCTCTAATAGGGTTGGAAAGTTAGTGGTGATGTAACCGTTGATGATCTTAAGGTTTCTCTTCTGCTGTGGAGTAAGAAGAGGTGAATGGCTGATGACCGGGATGTATATTGTTGCGTTTGGGAATGTTTTCTTTGCCTCCTTGTGCATAACTGACAACTGTTTTAGTGATGTTTGGAATGGGTCGTGATCCTTGTTGTTCAAGCCCACCGAGAGAACAACAGTCGCCGTGTCTGTATGTATGGGTGTTTTCTCCAGTACCTTTGTGAGGTGATAGAATGTTGCCCCTGGGTAACTGTCGACTTGGATGTTGGGGTTATTGAATGGTGGGATCCGGTTGAGGTTTGAATCTCCTATGATGAGTGTTGGTGTGTGTCCCTCAATGTTCCAATCTGCCACCTTATAGTTCGGCCTGGCCCTGTGATAGAAGGGTTTTTGTGAAGTGTGTGTAAGTGTGGGCTGTGGTTGGGGTTGAGGCTGGGATTGTGGTTGTGGTGGGGATGATGGTGGGTAATTTGAGGCGCCAGTTGTACAGGGTCCTGGACAGGCAGAGCACCATGATATTTTTGTTTTGTGGGGGTTCGGATTTGGGAGCTTTGGGGTGTTGCCCATTTTCTTGCCCTTTATTCATCATCATCTGCCCCTTGAGTTGCCCTGTCCTTGTCTGTACCCCTGGCCTGGCGCCTCCTGTGGGTGAAAGAGAGGCGGATGTAATTATGTCTTTTAATATTATTGATACATTACCCTTTACTCTTTTGTGGCCCAGTGTTTTGTTTGATGGGTGTAGCTATGGGTGTGCGAGTTTCTGTTTGACTGTTAGCTGTGTGATGAACCTGGGCTCTGATAGGATGGGCTGCTTGTGGAGTAGGAGGACCCACTGGACTTGTCCATTTCCTCTCCTCAGTTGTAGGGGTTCTATTGTTGCCTCTCTTTTTTTTTGATTGGAGGAGGAAGCCGTTAAAGTGGATGTTGAGGGTGGAGAGTGGAGATGTGTTTTGGAGAGAGTCTGTGTCTGAGGGCTATAGGTTTCACTCCAGGGTCGGTTGTTTTCCCAGTGATAGTGTCCGTATGTGCGATGGTTGTCTTTTTGGCAGGGATGAGGTTTTGACAAAGGTGGAAATTCCTCTGCTGAGGAGAGAAGGTGGCACTGGGGTTGGAGTTGGTAGCGTTGGCCGGGGAGTTTGTGGTGGGGTGTTTTCTATAGCTTCCGGTGTATGTGGTTGATCTTGTATTGTGTTCGTCCGTATGGTTGTTTGTTGAGAAGAGGGGGTGACCTGAGGGCATTTGAAGGTGGTTTCTACTCTAATGATGGTGGTGGGTGTCAGTTTATGCTTGTACCTCTTATGTGCCCAGCCCATTGCTATAGTCAGTGCCAGAGTATTGGGTGTGTTTATTTGTTGTGTAATGGTGTGGGTGATTGACTGGTAATGAGTCTGGAGTATGTGCATGTTGTTTTGCATCCACTGGTGTGTGTTCTGTGATAGTTTTGTTGTGGTGTAGTCTGTGGGTGAGGATGGTTTGATAAAGTTGGTGACCCGATGCACCTGTCTCATCATACCAGTAGGGAATGCACAATTTTTAAGTGCCTTCTCCACCACTTCCATGTGGTGGAGTTGCCTGTATTAATTTAAAAATACAGTTTGGCCGTCTGCCTTGTCTCCTCATCTGGGGGTTTGTATAGGCCAGGCTGTCTGTATGCATAGGGTTGGGGTTGTGATATCCTGCCATGTGATGTGGTTGTCAAATTCCTCAATGACTGCATGGTTACTAAACCATGAGGCTAAAATACCTAAGTCCTGTACTTCCTAGTTAAAACAATACAACCAGGGTGTTCTCAGTCGAGGAGGACTGGACAGTGTAATTCAAAAAGCAAGGCAATACTATATTTAGAATAAAAGATGTGAAGGCCTGAACTGCACGAGACTTTTGGTGCTGCTCAGGGCCAGTCCTTACCGCCTTGTTCTTTGTATGCCGGGTTATTGAGATATGGAGGTGGAGATGAGGCTACCAGTTGTTTCTTGGTGTTCCCCAGTTCCAGGGCTGGGGCTGTGATCCGTTGTTCTTTGTTAGAGTCCAATCCTGTTAAAGATCTGGTTCCAGAGGTTAAAATCCAGATGGTTTTTCAAGTGTCTATGCACTTTAGGCAATGAGCTCCCCCTTATCCCTCCACATCTTGAATCTAAAACTTAACTTTTAATGCTATTGGTTAAAATCAAAAAGTGATTAAAGCCAAACAATGTTTAAAATCCACTGTGAAGTCCTGTTTCCAAACCCTGACGTTTCGCAGAGTTTTCTGCTTCCTCAGAGGATCTTTTCCTCGACTGAGAACACCCGTGCCCTTTTAAAATGGGAGCAATTAGGAGGAGAGACCCAACCACTGCTCCCAAAGTGGGCGTTTCTATCTTCCTGTTCCCCTATTGGTCCGATTTACCGTGGGAGCTACTCAAAGCGGGAAAATTATTGCATTTTAAGGGCTTGTATGTTAAACTCCTCTTTCTTCTGTTTGCTTTTCAGTTTCAGTTTCAAGGCTTTGTTATAAATGAACCTGGCAATATCCCCACCCATACCTTATATCCATTAAATTGCATCTTTGTCATCATAGTCCCTCCTTTGTCTCAGTATTTCCCTCTCTGATACTTTATTTCCCTGTCTTTCCCTCCCTACTCCATCCCTATCTTGTTATTCTGTTCAGTTCTACTACATTTTCTATTATTCTGTACATTTGTATCCCTTAGTTGTTGTGTGTGGTTCTGTATCTGGGCACTATGCAATCCCTCTGGCACAATGAGACAAATCAAAGAAATAAAAATAAATAACCGTGTTGGGGGAAAAAGAAGAGTTGATCCAATGTTATATATTGCTGTAATTCACAGCGCTATTGCTCTCTCGGCGGGTCGGACGTGGATGACCTGTGGACAGCGGAAGAGCAACACACCACACAAGGAGCAGAAACCAGCACCCGAGGGCAGCACCACACTTGTAGAGGGACAACACAGGGATGGCACGGGCTAGGGTTAGGTTTTGAATATCATTGTGTTTTATATCAACTCATTTGTTTTTCGTTGCACAGGCCTATCTCCTGTTTATCCCCCCTCTTAGTGATGTATTGTGTTGCATGTAGTGCTTTAAAGGCCCGTAGGTGTCCTCCTAAGATCTTAAATAAACTGAAGTGAGTTCTAAAATGATTGCTTTTCTGGGTGACAGTGCAGGGTCTATTGTGGTGGCGATGTATTCAACCATAGTGCTGTTAAATATGAACATAAAAGCAACATTGTGCATTCAGCTGGTTTGGTTTATTCTGTAAAAGAAGGGAAAAGCCTAAAAACAGGAAATTCCAGACTAAAACAAATAAAACATCAATATATAGAGTTTAAATAAAACCATGTTCTGCTCCATCCATTTTCCTGTCTGTTAAAACCCATTTTCTAAAACTTCTCGTTCAGGCCACTTGGTGTTATAGTCCTCAGGCGCTGGATCCACTCCCGTTCTACCCTCCTCCGCTGCCCACAGGTCCAGCCCAAGTGTGCCTGTAGCCCTGATATTGTGAGATGAGTGATGGGGTGCTCCTGGAAATGGGTTATCAGTGCCGTTTGTAGGTGTGCCCTTTTGATATTATACAGGTGTTGTTTGAGTCTGGTTTCTATGGTGTGTTTGGTTTCTCCGATGTATTGTTTATTGCAGAGTGTGCATGTAATGATATAAATGGCGTTGTGTGTGTTCAATGAGTATGTTTCTTGTACTGGTGCTGATGTGTGGCTGTGTGTGTTTGTAATAAACTTTATCTGTCGAAAATGAGAATTGTGAGATTTGGGGTCTTGTGGTGGCTTACTGCTAAATCTTGCTTTGGTGAGGAGGTCCTTTAAGTTTTGTTTTTCTGAAGGCTGAAATTATTCTGTATGGTTTGAGTGGTATGTAAGTGTGCTGAACTGTAGCGAAGTTGTGTTTGATTGATTGATGTAGGGGTCTGATTCTATGTGAAAATGTGGTTACTAGGGGATGATGATTGTCTGCTGATTGAGTATTGAGGAAGTGTTACGGTTTGGTGATTGGTGCAGATCACTACCCATCGGGGAGTCAGGATTAGGGTCAAGGAGGGAGATAGGGGTTAGGTTAGGATGAGAACCCTGGTTAGGGTAATGGTGAAGGTTAAGGTTAGGAGTGAAGTTTGGGGAGAGGTTAAGGTTAGGAGTGGGGTTTGGGGAGAGGTTAAGGTTAGGAGTGGGGTTTGGGGAGAGGTTAAGGTTAGGAGTAGGGTTTGGGGAGAGGTTAAGGTTAGGAGTAGGGTTTGGGGAGAGGTTAAGGTTAGGAGTAGGGTTTGGGAGAGGTTAAGGTTAGGAGTAGGGTTTGGGAGAGGTTAAGGTTAGGAGTGAGGTTTGGGGAGAGGTTAAGGTTAGGAGTAGGGTTTGGGGAGAGGTTAAGGTTAGGAGTGGGGTTTGGGGAGAGGTTAAGGTTAGGAGTAGGGTTTGGGGAGAGGTTAAGGCTAGGAGTAGGGTTTGGGGAGAGGTTAAGGTTAGGAGTGGGGTTTGGGGAGAGGTTAAGGTTAGGAGTAGGGTTTGGGGAGAGGTTAAGGTTAGGAGTAGGGTTTGGGGAGAGGTTAAGGTTAGGAGTAGGATTGAGGTTAAGGTTAGGAGAGGTGGATGATTTGATGTGGTCTGTGCGTGTTGGGGAATGGGAGGGAGAGGCGGCCAATGTGTTATTTTTGATGGTTCTTAAAAATCGTTTTGAATATCCTCTTTTCCTAAGTGCGTGGAATAGTGTATTTATTGCATATTCCAGGTCTTGTTTGCAAGATGATATCCTGTAGAACCGTATGAGTTGTGATTTTATTATTCCCTTAAATGTATGTTTAGGGTGGTAGCTGTGTTTATGGAGTAAAGCGTGTGTGTCTGTTGGTTTGAAGTAGACTCTGGTTTGTAGTGTTTTCTGTGGTTGGTTGTTATTACTGAAAAAACTGTTGTGTCTAGGAAGTTGACTTCTTGCGGATGAATTGTGTATTTAATCTTGATGGATGAATGATGGCTGTTGAGAATGTTTATAAAGTCTGTGAATAATTGAATGTCGTGAGGCCAGGCTCTATTATGTCATCTAAGAAGCGGTAATAAAGGTGGGTTGATATGGACACTTGGCCAGTGCCTCTCTCTCCCATTCAGCCATGTATATATTGGCGTAAGCAGGTGCAAATTTTTTACCCATAGCTGTTCCCTCCACCTGAAGGTAATAGTGGTCGTTGAATAAAAAGTCATTGCTAGTCAGGCTGATTTCTAATAGTTGTAATATTTCTTTGTCGGTCTAGTGTTGTCTGGGTATCTCTTAAAGATATTTCTAATTGCTTGAATTCCTGTTGCTGTATTTATATTCGTATATAGGCTATCAATATCTATTGTGAATATGTGGGTGTGGGAGAGGAACAACTATGGGTCCAATCCTCTCCATAAAGTGAGTACGTGTCCTTAGAAAGCTGGGGTGCCTGGTGGAGAGAGGGTTAATATGATGATCTATATATTGAGAGATGTTATAAGATTCACTATTGCAGTCGGATACAATCGGTCTGCCAGGAGGAACTTCAAAGGGAATTGTCCATGTCGCCGGTTCCTTGTGTACTTTTAACAGTAAGTAAAATAGTCTGGAGTCGTGGGGTGTCTGTACCGTAGAAAGTCCCGTTGTTTTGCTGTGATGTAGTGTAGGTCATAGAGTCTTTTATTATTGTCCTTAACTGTGTCTGTGTCTGTGGTTGTATACTGTTTTCTATTGGTTTGTAATGTTTGGTGTTTGATAACTGTCTATTGGCTTCATACATGTATTGATGTGTATCTAATATGACTATTTTTGACCCTTTGTCTGCTGGTTTGATGATTATGTGTGGGTTATTTTTAAGTTGTTGTATTGCCTGTCTTTCTACCTGTGTGAGGTTATCCTCCCTATCCGTGTGAATCTGATGGTTGTGAAGTGTGTTCTTGTCTGTTCTAATTAGTCTCCTGATTCTACCATCTATCTGGGAGGTTTTAGGTTCCCAGGTAGATGGTAAAGTAAATGGTTGGTGGTTGTGCGTCTGCGTTGTAGTCAAAGTAGTCCAACAATTTGGAGTCGTCTATGATATTTGTGAGTGTCCTTTGAAGTTCCTCCCAGTCAAATTTGTTTGGGCGAGGATGAATGTCAACCCTCTCTCCAGGAGCTGTGTTTGTGCTGCTGTGGGGATGAAAGGATTTGGAAAGGTTCATGATGTTCGATGTTGACTGGTCCGCTGCTCCCCTTGGTGGAGGATCTGCACGGCTACTAGGGAAGGAAGGAAATTGAGAGAAAGGCCATTTCTATCCAGACTGTGGCTTGTGGTTAGTGTAAATTTAGCTGTCTGCACCAGTGTTGAAAGATGAGCTCCGCTGTGGTGGATGTCCAGTGTATGAGATCTGTTGTTGTGTGAAATGTGTCTTGTGGAATCTCTAATAGGGTTGGAAAGTTAGTGGTGATGTAACCGTTGATGATCTTAAGGTTTCTCTTCTGCTGTGGAGTAAGAAAGAGGTGAATGGCTGATGACCGGGATGTATATTGTTGCGTTTGGGAATGTTTTCTTTGCCTCCTTGTGCATAACTGACAACTGTTTTAGTGATGTTTGGAATGGGTCGTGATCCTTGTTGTTCAAGCCCACCGAGAGAACAACAGTCGCCGTGTCTGTATGTATGGGTGTTTTCTCCAGTACCTTTGTGAGGTGATAGAATGTTGCCCCTGGGTAACTGTCGACTTGGATGTTGGGGTTATTGAATGGTGGGATCCGGTTGAGGTTTGAATCTCCTATGATGAGTGTTGGTGTGTGTCCCTCAATGTTCCAATCTGCCACCTTATAGTTCGGCCTGGCCCTGTGATAGAAGGGTTTTTGTGAAGTGTGTGTAAGTGTGGGCTGTGGTTGGGGTTGAGGCTGGGATTGTGGTTGTGGTGGGGATGATGGTGGGTAATTTGGCGCCAGTTGTACAGGGTCCTGGACAGGCAGAGGCACCATGATATTTTGTTTTTGTGGGGTTGGATTTGGGAGCTTTGGGGTGTTGCCCATTTTCTTGCCCTTTATTCATCATCATCTGCCCCTTGAGTTGCCCTGTCCTTGTCTGTACCCCTGGCCTGGCGCCTCCTGTGGGTGAAAGAGGGCGGATGTAATTATGTCTTTTAATATTATTGATACATTACCCTTTACTCTTTTGTGGCCAGTGTTTTGTTTGATGGGTGTAGCTATGGGTGTGCGAGTTTCTGTTTGACTGTTAGCTGTGTGATGAACCTGGGCTCTGATAGGATGGGCTGCTTGTGGAGTAGGAGGACCCACTGGACTTGTCCATTTCCTCTCCTCAGTTGTAGGGGTTCTATTGTTGCCTCTCTTTTTTTTTGATTGGAGGAGAAGCCGTTAAAGTGGATGTTGAGGGTGGAGAGTGGAGATGTGTTTTGGAGAGAGTCTGTGTCTTGAGGGCTATAGGTTTCACTCAGGGTCGGTTGTTTTCCCAGTGATAGTGTCCGTATGTGCGATGGTTGTCTTTTGGCAGGGGATGAGGTTTTGACAAAGGTGGAAATTCCTCTGCTGAGGAGAGAGGTGGCACTGGGGTTGGAGTTAGTAGCGTTGGCCGGGGAGTTTGTGGTGGGGTGTTTTCTATAGCTTCCGGTGTATGTGGTTGATCTTGTATTGTGTTCGTCCGTATGGTTGTTTGTTGAGAAGAGGGGGTGACCTGAGGGCATTTGAAGGTGGTTTCTACTCTAATGATGGTGGTGGGTGTCAGTTTATGCTTGTACCTCTTATGTGCCCAGCCCATTGCTATGGTCAGTGCCAGAGTATTGGGTGTGTTTATTTGTTGTGTAATGGTGTGGGTGATTGACTGGTAATGAGTCTGGAGTATGTGCATGTTGTTTTGCATCCACTGGTGTGTGTTCTGTGATAGTTTTGTTGTGGTGTAGTCTGTGGGTGAGGATGGTTTGATAAAGTTGGTGACCCGATGCACCTGTCTCATCATACCAGTAGGGAATGCACAATTTTTAAGTGCCTTCTCCACCACTTCCATGTGGTGGGTTGCCTGTATTAATTTAAAATACAGTTTGGCCGTCTGCCTTGTCTCCTCATCTGGGGGTTTGTATAGGCCAGGCTGTCTGTATGCATAGGGTTGGGGTTGTGATATCCTGCCATGTGATGTGGTTGTCAAATTCCTCAATGACTGCATGGTTACTAAACCATGAGGCTAAAATACCTAAGTCCTGTACTTCCTAGTTAAAACAATACAACCAGGGTGTTCTCAGTCGAGAGGACTGGACAGTGTAATTCAAAAAAGCAAGGCAATACTATATTTAGAATAAAAGATGTGAAGGCCTGAACTGCAGAGACTTTTGGTGCTGCTCAGGGCCAGTCCTTACCGCCTTGTTCTTTGTATGCCGGGTTATTGAGATATGGAGGTGGAGATAGAGGCTACCAGTTGTTTCTTGGTGTTCCCCAGTTCCAGGGCTGGGGCTGTGATCCGTTGTTCTTTGTTAGAGTCAATCCTGTTAAAGATCTGGTTCCAGAGGTTAAAATCCAGATGGTTTTCAAGTGTCTATGCACTTTAGGCAATGAGCTCCCCTTATCCCTCCACATCTTGAATCTAAAACTTAACTTTTAATGCTATTGGTTAAAATCAAAAAGTGATTAAAAAGCCAAACAATGTTTAAAATCCACTGTGAAGTCCTGTTTCCAAACCCTGACGTTTAGCAGAGTTTTCTGCTTCCTCAGAGGATCTTTTCCTCGACTGAGAACACCCGTGCCCTTTTAAAATGGGAGCAATTAGGAGGAGAGACCCAACCACTGCTCCCAAAGTGGGCGTTTCTATCTTCCTGTTCCCCTATTGGTCCGATTTACCAGTGGGAGCTACTCAAAGGCGGGAAAATTATTGCATTTTAAGGGCTTGTATGTTAAACTCCTCTTTCTTCTGTTTGCTTTTCAGTTCAGTTTCAAGGCTTTGTTATAAATGAACCTGGCAATATCCCCACCCATACCTTATATCCATTAAATTGCATCTTTGTCATCATAGTCCCTCCTTTGTCTCAGTATTTCCCTCTCTGATACTTTATTTCCCTGTCTTTCCCTCCCTACTCCATCCCTATCTTGTTATTCTGTTCAGTTCTACTACATTTTCTATTATTCTGTACATTTGTATCCCTTAGTTGTTGTGTGTGGTTCTGTATCTGGGCACTATGCAATCCCTCTGGCACAATGAGACAAATCAAAGAAATAAAAATAAATAACCGTGTTGGGGGAAAAAAGAAGGTTGATCCAATGTTATATATTGCTGTAATTCACGGCGCTATTGCTCTCTCGGCGGGTCGGACGTGGATGACCTGTGGACAGCGGAAGAGCAACACACCACACAAGGAGCAGAAACCAGCACCCGAGGGCAGCACCACACTTGTAGAGGGACAACACAGGGATGGCACGGGCTAGGGTTAGGTTTTGAATATCATTGTGTTTTATATCAACTCATTTGTTTTTCGTTGCACAGGCCTATCTCCTGTTTATCCCCCCTCTTAGTGATGTATTGTGTTGCATGTAGTGCTTTAAAAGGCCCGTAGGTGTCCTCCTAAGATCTTAAATAAACTGAAGTGAGTTCTAAAATGATTGCTTTTCTGGGTGACAGTGCAGGGTCTATTGTGGTGGCGATGTATTCAACCATAGTGCTGTTAAATATGAACATAAAAGCAACATTGTGCATTCAGCTGGTTTGGTTTTATTCTGTAAAAAGAAGGGAAAAGCCTAAAAACAGGAAATTCCAGACTAAAACAAATAAAACATCAATATATAGAGTTTAAATAAAACCATGTTCTGCTCCATCCATTTTCCTGTCTGTTAAAACCCATTTTCTAAAACTTCTCGTTCAGGCCACTTGGTGTTATAGTCCTCAGGCGCTGGATCCACTCCCGTTCTACCCTCCTCCGCTGCCCACAGGTCCAGCCCAAGTGTGCCTGTAGCCCTGATATTGTGAGATGAGTGATGGGGTGCTCCTGGAAATGGGTTATCAGTGCCGTTTGTAGGTGTGCCCTTTTGATATTATACAGGTGTTGTTTGAGTCTGGTTTCTATGGTGTGTTTGGTTTCTCCGATGTATTGTTTATTGCAGAGTGTGCATGTAATGATATAAATGGCGTTGTGTGTGTTCAATGAGTATGTTTCTTGTACTGGTGCTGATGTGTGGCTGTGTGTGTTTGTAATAAACTTTATCTGTCGAAAATGAGAATTGTGAGATTTGGGGTCTTGTGGTGGCTTACTGCTAAATCTTGCTTTGGTGAGGAGGTCCTTTAAGTTTTGTTTTTCTGAAGGCTGAAATTATTCTGTATGGTTTGAGTGGTATGTAAGTGTGCTGAACTGTAGCGAAGTTGTGTTTGATTGATTGATGTAGGGGTCTGATTCTATGTGAAAATGTGGTTACTAGGGGATGATGATTGTCTGCTGATTGAGTATTGAGGAAGTGTTACGGTTTGGTGATTGGTGCAGATCACTACCCATCGGGAGTCAGGATTAGGGTCAAGGAGGGAGATAGGGGTTAGGTTAGGATGAGAACCCTGGTTAGGGTAATGGTGAAGGTTAAGGTTAGGAGTGAAGTTTGGGGAGAGGTTAAGGTTAGGAGTGGGGTTTGGGGAGAGGTTAAGGTTAGGAGTGGGGTTTGGGGAGAGGTTAAGGTTAGGAGTAGGGTTTGGGGAGAGGTTAAGGTTAGGAGTAGGGTTTGGGGAGAGGTTAAGGTTAGGAGTAGGGTTTGGGGAGAGGTTAAGGTTAGGAGTAGGGTTTGGGGAGAGGTTAAGGTTAGGAGTGAGGTTTGGGGAGAGGTTAAGGTTAGGAGTAGGGTTTGGGGAGAGGTTAAGGTTAGGAGTGGGGTTTGGGGAGAGGTTAAGGTTAGGAGTAGGGTTTGGGGAGAGGTTAAGGCTAGGAGTAGGGTTTGGGGAGAGGTTAAGGTTAGGAGTGGGGTTTGGGGAGAGGTTAAGGTTAGGAGTAGGGTTTGGGAGAGGTTAAGGTTAGGAGTAGGGTTTGGGGAGAGGTTAAGGTTAGGAGTAGGGTTTGGGGAGAGGTTAAGGTTAGGAGAGGTGGATGATTTGATGTGGTCTGTGCGTGTTGGGGAATGGGAGGGAGGCGGACCAATGTGTTATTTTTGATGGTTCTTAAAAATCGTTTTGAATATCCTCTTTTCCTAAGTGCGTGGAATAGTGTATTTATTGCATATTCAGGTCTTGTTTGCAAGATGATATCCTGTAGAACCGTATGAGTTGTGATTTTATTATTCCCTTAAATGTATGTTTAGGGTGGTAGCTGTGTTTATGGAGTAAAGCGTGTGTGTCTGTTGGTTTGAAGTAGACTCTGGTTTGTAGTGTTTTCTGTGGTTGGTTGTTATTACTGAAAAAAACTGTTGTGTCTAGGAAGTTGACTTCTTGCGGATGAATTGTGTATTTAATCTTGATGGATGAATGATGGCTGTTGAGAATGTTTATAAAGTCTGTGAATAATTGAATGTCGTGAGGCCAGGCTCCTATTATGTCATCTAAGAAAGCGGTAATAAAGGTGGGTTGATATGGACACTTGGCCAGTGCCTCTCTCTCCCATTCAGCCATGTATATATTGGCGTAAGCAGGTGCAAATTTTTACCCATAGCTGTTCCCTCCACCTGAAGGTAATAGTGGTCGTTGAATAAAAGTCATTGCTAGTCAGGCTGATTTCTAATAGTTGTAATATTTCTTTGTCGGTCTAGTGTTGTCTGGGTATCTCTTAAAGATATTTCTAATTGCTTGAATTCCTGTTGCTGTATTTATATTCGTATATAGGCTATCAATATCTATTGTGAATATGTGGGTGTGGGAGGGAACAACTATGGGTCCAATCCTCTCCATAAAGTGAGTACGTGTCCCTTAGAAAGCTGGGGTGCCTGGTGGAGAGAGGGTTAATATGATGATCTATATATTGAGAGATGTTATAAGATTCACTATTGCAGTCGGATACAATCGGTCTGCCAGGAGGAACTTCAAAGGGAATTGTCCATGTCGCCGGTTCCTTGTGTACTTTTAACAGTAAGTAAAATAGTCTGGAGTCGTGGGGTGTCTGTACCGTAGAAAGTCCCGTTGTTTTGCTGTGATGTAGTGTAGGTCATAGAGTCTTTTATTATTGTCCTTAACTGTGTCTGTGTCTGTGGTTGTATACTGTTTTCTATTGGTTTGTAATGTTTGGTGTTTGATAACTGTCTATTGGCTTCATACATGTATTGATGTGTATCTAATATGACTATTTTTGACCCTTTGTCTGCTGGTTTGATGATTATGTGTGGGTTATTTTTAAGTTGTTGTATTGCCTGTCTTTCTACCTGTGTGAGGTTATCCTCCCTATCCGTGTGAATCTGATGGTTGTGAAGTGTGTTCTTGTCTGTTCTAATTAGTCTCCTGATTCTACCATCTATCTGGGAGGTTTTAGGTTCCCAGGTAGATGGTAAAAATAAATGGTTGGTGGTTGTCGTCTGCGTTGTAGTCAAAGTAGTCCAACAATTTGAGTCGTCTATGATATTTGTGAGTGTCCCTTTGAAGTTCCTCCCAGTCAAATTTGTTTGGGCGAGGGATGAATGTCAACCCTCTCTCCAGGAGCTGTGTTTGTGCTGCTGTGGGGATGAAGGATTTGGAAAGGTTCATGATGTTCGATGTTGACTGGTCCGCTGCTCCCCTTGGTGGAGGATCTGCACCGGCTACTAGGGAAGGAAGGAAATTGAGAGAAAGGCCATTTCTATCCAGACTGTGGCTTGTGGTTAGTGTAAATTTAGCTGTCTGCACCAGTGTTGAAAGATGAGCTCCGCTGTGGTGGATGTCAGTGTATGAGATCTGTTGTTGTGTGAAATGTGTCTTGTGGAATCTCTAATAGGGTTGGAAAGTTAGTGGTGATGTAACCGTTGATGATCTTAAGGTTTCTCTTCTGCTGTGGAGTAAGAAGAGGTGAATGGCTGATGACCGGGATGTATATTGTTGCGTTTGGGAATGTTTTCTTTGCCTCCTTGTGCATAACTGACAACTGTTTTAGTGATGTTTGGAATGGGTCGTGATCCTTGTTGTTCAAGCCCACCGAGAGAACAACAGTCGCCGTGTCTGTATGTATGGGTGTTTTCTCCAGTACCTTTGTGAGGTGATAGAATGTTGCCCCTGGGTAACTGTCGACTTGGATGTTGGGGTTATTGAATGGTGGGATCGGTTGAGGTTTGAATCTCCTATGATGAGTGTTGGTGTGTGTCCCTCAATGTTCCAATCTGCCACCTTATAGTTCGGCCTGGCCCTGTGATAGAAGGGTTTTTGTGAAGTGTGTGTAAGTGTGGGCTGTGGTTGGGGTTGAGGCTGGGATTGTGGTTGTGGTGGGGATGATGGTGGGTAATTTGGCGCCAGTTGTACAGGGTCCTGGACAGGCAGAGGCACCATGATATTTTGTTTTGTGGGGGTTCGGATTTGGGAGCTTTGGGGTGTTGCCCATTTTCTTGCCCTTTATTCATCATCATCTGCCCCTTGAGTTGCCCTGTCCTTGTCTGTACCCCTGGCCTGGCGCCTCCTGTGGGTGAAAGAGGCGGATGTAATTATGTCTTTTAATATTATTGATACATTACCCTTTACTCTTTTGTGGCCAGTGTTTTGTTTGATGGGTGTAGCTATGGGTGTGCGAGTTTCTGTTTGACTGTTAGCTGTGTGATGAACCTGGGCTCTGATAGGATGGGCTGCTTGTGGAGTAGGAGGACCCACTGGACTTGTCCATTTCCTCTCCTCAGTTGTAGGGGTTCTATTGTTGCCTCTCTTTTTTTGATTGGAGGAGAAGCCGTTAAAGTGGATGTTGAGGTGGAGAGTGGAGATGTGTTTTGGAGAGAGTCTGTGTCTGAGGGCTATAGGTTTCACTCAGGGTCGGTTGTTTTCCCAGTGATAGTGTCCGTATGCGATGGTTGTCTTTTTGGCAGGGGATGAGGTTTTGACAAAGGTGGAAATTCCTCTGCTGAGGAGAGAGGTGGCACTGGGGTTGGAGTTAGTAGCGTTGGCCGGGGAGTTTGTGGTGGGGTGTTTTCTATAGCTTCCGGTGTATGTGGTTGATCTTGTATTGTGTTCGTCCGTATGGTTGTTTGTTGAGAAGAGGGGGTGACCTGAGGGCATTTGAAGGTGGTTTCTACTCTAATGATGGTGGTGGGTGTCAGTTTATGCTTGTACCTCTTATGTGCCCAGCCCATTGCTATGGTCAGTGCCAGAGTATTGGGTGTGTTTATTTGTTGTGTAATGGTGTGGGTGATTGACTGGTAATGAGTCTGGAGTATGTGCATGTTGTTTTGCATCCACTGGTGTGTGTTCTGTGATAGTTTTGTTGTGGTGTAGTCTGTGGGTGAGGATGGTTTGATAAAGTTGGTGACCCGATGCACCTGTCTCATCATACCAGTAGGGAATGCACAATTTTTAAGTGCCTTCTCCACCACTTCCATGTGGTGGGTTGCCTGTATTAATTTAAAATACAGTTTGGCCGTCTGCCTTGTCTCCTCATCTGGGGGTTTGTATAGGCCAGGCTGTCTGTATGCATAGGGTTGGGGTTGTGATATCCTGCCATGTGATGTGGTTGTCAAATTCCTCAATGACTGCATGGTTACTAAACCATGAGGCTAAAATACCTAAGTCCTGTACTTCCTAGTTAAAACAATACAACCAGGGTGTTCTCAGTCGAGGAGGACTGGACAGTGTAATTCAAAAAGCAAGGCAATACTATATTTAGAATAAAAGATGTGAAGGCCTGAACTGCACGAGACTTTTGGTGCTGCTCAGGGCCAGTCCTTACCGCCTTGTTCTTTGTATGCCGGGTTATTGAGATATGGAGGTGGAGATGAGGCTACCAGTTGTTTCTTGGTGTTCCCCAGTTCCAGGGCTGGGGCTGTGATCCGTTGTTCTTTGTTAGAGTCCAATCCTGTTAAAAGATCTGGTTCCAGAGGTTAAAATCCAGATGGTTTTCAAGTGTCTATGCACTTTAGGCAATGAGCTCCCCTTATCCCTCCACATCTTGAATCTAAAACTTAACTTTTAATGCTATTGGTTAAAATCAAAAAGTGATTAAAGCCAAACAATGTTTAAAATCCACTGTGAAGTCCTGTTTCCAAACCCTGACGTTTAGCAGAGTTTTCTGCTTCCTCAGAGGATCTTTTCCTCGACTGAGAACACCCGTGCCCTTTTAAAATGGGAGCAATTAGGAGGAGAAACCCAACCACTGCTCCCAAAGTGGGCGTTTCTATCTTCCTGTTACCCTATTGGTCCGATTTACCAGTGGGAGCTACTCAAAGGCGGGAAAATTATTGCATTTTAAGGGCTTGTATGTTAAACTCCTCTTTCTTCTGTTTGCTTTTCAGTTCAGTTTCAAGGCTTTGTTATAAATGAACCTGGCAATATCCCCACCCATACCTTATATCCATTAAATTGCATCTTTGTCATCATAGTCCCTCCTTTGTCTCAGTATTTCCCTCTCTGATACTTTATTTCCCTGTCTTTCCCTCCTACTCCATCCCTATCTTGTTATTCTGTTCAGTTCTACTACATTTTCTATTATTCTGTACATTTGTATCCCTTAGTTGTTGTGTGTGGTTCTGTATCTGGGCACTATGCAATCCCTCTGGCACAATGAGACAAATCAAAGAAATAAAAATAAATAACCGTGTTGGGGAAAAAAAGAAGGTTGATCCAATGTTATATATTGCTGTAATTCACAGCGCTATTGCTCTCTCGGCGGGTCGGACGTGGATGACCTGTGGACAGCGGAAGAGCAACACACCACACAAGGAGCAGAAACCAGCACCGAGGGCAGCACCACACTTGTAGAGGGACAACACAGGGATGGCACGGGCTAGGGTTAGGTTTTGAATATCATTGTGTTTTATATCAACTCATTTGTTTTTCGTTGCACAGGCCTATCTCCTGTTTATCCCCCCTCTTAGTGATGTATTGTGTTGCATGTAGTGCTTTAAAGGCCCGTAGGTGTCCTCCTAAGATCTTAAATAAACTGAAGTGAGTTCTAAAATGATTGCTTTTCTGGGTGACAGTGCAGGATCTATTGTGGTGGCGATGTATTCAACCATAGTGCTGTTAAATATGAACATAAAAGCAACATTGTGCATTCAGCTGGTTTGGTTTTATTCTGTAAAAAGAAGGGAAAAGCCTAAAAACAGGAAATTCCAGACTAAAACAAATAAAACATCAATATATAGAGTTTAAATAAAACCATGTTCTGCTCCATCCATTTTCCTGTCTGTTAAAACCCATTTTCTAAAACTTCTCGTTCAGGCCACTTGGTGTTATAGTCCTCAGGCGCTGGATCCACTCCCGTTCTACCCTCCTCCGCTGCCCACAGGTCCAGCCCAAGTGTGCCTGTAGCCCTGATATTGTGAGATGAGTGATGGGGTGCTCCTGGAAATGGGTTATCAGTGCCGTTTGTAGGTGTGCCCTTTTGATATTATACAGGTGTTGTTTGAGTCTGGTTTCTATGGTGTGTTTGGTTTCTCCGATGTATTGTTTATTGCAGAGTGTGCATGTAATGATATAAATGGCGTTGTGTGTGTTCAATGAGTATGATTCTTGTACTGGTGCTGATGTGTGGCTGTGTGTGTTTGTAATAAACTTTATCTGTCGAAAATGAGAATTGTGAGATTTGGGGTCTTGTGGTGGCTTACTACTAAATCTTGCTTTGGTGAGGAGGTCCTTTAAGTTTTGTTTTTCTGAAGGCTGAAATTATTCTGTATGGTTTGAGTGGTATGTAAGTGTGCTGAACTGTAGCGAAGTTGTGTTTGATTGATTGATGTAGGGGTCTGATTCTATGTGAAAATGTGGTTACTAGGGGGATGATGATTGTCTGCTGATTGAGTATTGAGGAAGTGTTACGGTTTGGTGATTGGTGCAGATCACTACCCATCGGGGAGTCAGGATTAGGGTCAAGGAGGGAGATAGGGGTTAGGTTAGGATGAGAACCCTGGTTAGGGTAATGGTGAAGGTTAAGGTTAGGAGTGAAGTTTGGGGAGAGGTTAAGGTTAGGAGTGGGGTTTGGGGAGAGGTTAAGGTTAGGAGTGGGGTTTGGGGAGAGGTTAAGGTTAGGAGTAGGGTTTGGGGAGAGGTTAGGTTAGGTTAGGAGTTAGGGTTTGGGGAGAGGTTAAGGTTAGGAGTAGTTTGGGGAGAGGTTAGGTTAGGAGTAGGGTTTGGGAGAGGTTAGGGTTTGGGTTAGGTTAGGAGTAGGGTTTGGGGAGAGGTTAAGGTTAGGAGTAGGGTTTGGGGAGAGGTTAAGGTTAGGAGTAGGGTTTGGGGAGAGGTTAAGGTTAGGAGTAGGGTTTGGGGAGAGGTTAAGGTTAGGAGTAGGGTTTGGGAGAGGTTAAGGTTAGGAGTAGGGTTTGGGGAGAGGTTAAGGTTAGGAGTAGGGTTTGGGAGAGGTTAAAATTAAAATTAAAATTTTAAAATTAAAATTAAAATTAAAATTAAAATTAAAATTAAAATTAAAATTAAAAATTAAAATTAAAATTAAAATTAAAATTAAAATTAAAATTAAAATTAAAATTAAAATTAAAAATTAAAATTAAAATTAAAATTAAAATTAAAATTAAAATTTAGAAAAATTAAAATTAAAATTAAAATTAAGAATTAAAATTAAAATTAAAATTAAAATTAAATTAAAATTAAAATTAAAATTAAAATTAAAATTAAAATTAAAATTAAAATTAAAATTAAAATTAAAATTAAAATTAAAATTAAAATTAAAAATTAAAATTAAAATTAAAATTAAAATTAAAATTAAAATTAAAATTAAAATTAAAATTAAAATTAAAATTAAAATTAAAATTAAAATTAAAATTAAAATTAAAATTAAAATTAAAATTAAAATTAAAATTAAAAATTAAAATTAAAATTAAAATTAAAATTAAAATTAAAATTAAAATTAAAATTAAAATTAAAATTAAAATTAAAATTAAAATTAAAATTAAAATTAAAATTAAAATTAAAATTAAAATTAAAATTAAAATTAAAATTAAAATTAAAATTAAAATTAAAATTAAAATTAAAATTAAAATTAAAATTAAAATTAAAATTAAAATTAAAATTAAAATTAAAATTAAAATTAAAATTAAAATTAAAATTAAAATTAAAATTAAAATTAAAATTAAAATTAAAATTAAAATTAAAATTAAAATTAAAATTAAAATTAAAATTAAAATTAAAATTAAAAATTAAAATTAAAATTAAAATTAAAATTAAAATTAAAATTAAAATTAAAATTAAAATTAAAATTAAAATTAAAATTAAAATTAAAATTAAAATTAAAATTAAAATTAAAATTAAAATTAAAATTAAAATTAAAATTAAAATTAAAATTAAAATTAAAATTAAAATTAAAATTAAAATTAAAATTAAAATTAAAATTAAAATTAAAATTAAAATTAAAATTAAAATTAAAATTAAAATTAAAATTAAAATTAAAATTAAAATTAAAATTAAAATTAAAATTAAAATTAAAATTAAAATTAAAATTAAAATTAAAATTAAAATTAAAATTAAAATTAAAATTAAAATTAAAATTAAAATTAAAATTAAAATTAAAATTAAAATTAAAATTAAAATTAAAATTAAAATTAAAATTAAAATTAAAATTAAAAATTAAAATTAAAATTAAAATTAAAATTAAAATTAAAATTAAAATTAAAATTAAAATTAAAATTAAAATTAAAATTAAAATTAAATTAAAATTAAAATTAAAATTAAAATTAAAATTAAAATTAAAATTAAAATTAAAATTAAAATTAAAATTAAAATTAAAATTAAAATTAAAATTAAAATTAAAATTAAAATTAAAATTAAAATTAAAATTAAAATTAAAATTAAAATTAAAATTAAAATTAAAATTAAAATTAAAATTAAAATTAAAATTAAAATTAAAATTAAAATTAAAATTAAAATTAAAAATTAAAATTAAAATTAAAATTAAAATTAAAAATTAAAATTAAAATTAAAATTAAAATTAAAATTAAAATTAAAATTAAAATTAAAATTAAAATTAAAATTAAAATTAAAATTAAAATTAAAATTAAAATTAAAATTAAAATTAAAATTAAAATTAAAATTAAAATTAAAATTAAAATTAAAATTAAAATTAAAATTAAAATTAAAATTAAAATTAAAATTAAAATTAAAATTAAAATTAAAATTAAAATTAAAATTAAAATTAAAATTAAAATTAAAATTAAAATTAAAATTAAAATTAAAATTAAAATTAAAATTAAAATTAAAATTAAAATTAAAATTAAAATTAAAATTAAAATTAAAATTAAAATTAAAATTAAAATTAAAATTAAAATTAAAATTAAAATTAAAATTAAAATTAAAATTAAAATTAAAATTAAAATTAAAATTAAAATTAAAATTAAAATTAAAATTAAAATTAAAATTAAAATTAAAATTAAAATTAAAATTAAAATTAAAATTAAAATTAAAATTAAAATTAAAATTAAAATTAAAATTAAAATTAAAATTAAAATTAAAATTAAAATTAAAATTAAAATTAAAATTAAAATTAAAAATTAAAATTAAAATTAAAATTAAAATTAAAATTAAAATTAAAATTAAAATTAAAATTAAAATTAAAATTAAAATTAAAATTAAAATTAAAATTAAAATTAAAATTAAAATTAAAATTAAAATTAAAATTAAAATTAAAATTAAAATTAAAATTAAAATTAAAATTAAAATTAAAATTAAAATTAAAATTAAAATTAAAATTAAAATTAAAATTAAAAATTAAAATTAAAATTAAAATTAAAATTAAAATTAAAATTAAAATTAAAATTAAAATTAAAATTAAAATTAAAATTAAAATTAAAATTAAAATTAAAATTAAAATTAAAATTAAAATTAAAATTAAAATTAAAATTAAAATTAAAAATTAAAATTAAAATTAAAATTAAAATTATTAAAATTAAAATTAAAATTAAAATTAAAATTAAAATTAAAATTAAAATTAAAATTAAAATTAAAATTAAAATTAAAATTAAAATTAAAATTAAAATTAAAATTAAAATTAAAATTAAAATTAAAATTAAAATTAAAATTAAAATTAAAATTAAAATTAAAATTAAAATTAAAATTAAAATTAAAATTAAAATTAAAATTAAAATTAAAATTAAAATTAAAATTAAAATTAAAATTAAAATTAAAATTAAAATTAAAATTAAAATTAAAATTAAAATTAAAATTAAAATTAAAATTAAAATTAAAATTAAAATTAAAATTAAAATTAAAATTAAAATTAAAATTAAAATTAAAATTAAAATTAAAATTAAAATTAAAATTAAAATTAAAATTAAAATTAAAATTAAAATTAAAATTAAAATTAAAATTAAAATTAAAATTAAAATTAAAATTAAAATTAAAATTAAAATTAAAATTAAAATTAAAATTAAAATTAAAATTAAAATTAAAATTAAAATTAAAATTAAAAATTAAAATTAAAATTAAAATTAAAATTAAAATTAAAATTAAAATTAAATTAAAATTAAAATTAAAATTAAAATTAAAAATTAAAATTAAAATTAAAATTAAAATTAAAATTAAAATTAAAATTAAAATTAAAATTAAAATTAAAATTAAAATTAAAATTAAAATTAAAATTAAAATTAAAATTAAAATTAAAATTAAAATTAAAATTAAAATTAAAATTAAAATTAAATTAAAATTAAAATTAAAATTAAAATTAAAATTAAAATTAAAATTAAAATTAAAATTAAAATTAAAATTAAAATTAAAATTAAAATTAAAATTAAAATTAAAATTAAAATTAAAATTAAAATTAAAATTAAAATTAAAATTAAAATTAAAATTAAAATTAAAATTAAAATTAAAATTAAAATTAAAAATTAAAATTAAAATTAAAATTAAAATTAAAATTAAAATTAAAATTAAAATTAAAATTAAAATTAAAATTAAAATTAAAATTAAAATTAAAATTAAAATTAAAATTAAAATTAAAATTAAAATTAAAATTAAAATTAAAATTAAAATTAAAATTAAAATTAAAATTAAAATTAAAATTAAAATTAAAATTAAAATTAAAATTAAAATTAAAATTAAAATTAAAATTAAAATTAAAATTAAAATTAAAATTAAAATTAAAATTAAAATTAAAATTAAAATTAAAATTAAAATTAAAATTAAAATTAAAATTAAAATTAAAATTAAAATTAAAATTAAAATTAAAATTAAAATTAAAATTAAAATTAAAATTAAAATTAAAATTAAAATTAAAATTAAAATTAAAATTAAAATTAAAATTAAAATTAAAATTAAAATTAAAATTAAAATTAAAATTAAAATTAAAATTAAAATTAAAATTAAAATTAAAATTAAAATTAAAATTAAAATTAAAATTAAAATTAAAATTAAAATTAAAATTAAAATTAAAATTAAAATTAAAATTAAAATTAAAATTAAAATTAAAATTAAAATTAAAATTAAAATTAAAATTAAAATTAAAATTAAAATTAAAATTAAAATTAAAATTAAAATTAAAATTAAAATTAAAATTAAAATTAAAATTAAAATTAAAATTAAAATTAAAATTAAAATTAAAATTAAAATTAAAATTAAAATTAAAATTAAAATTAAAATTAAAATTAAAATTAAAATTAAAAATTAAAATTAAAATTAAAATTAAAATTAAAATTAAAATTAAAATTAAAATTAAAATTAAAATTAAAATTAAAATTAAAATTAAAATTAAAATTAAAATTAAAATTAAAATTAAAATTAAAATTAAAATTAAAATTAAAATTAAAATTAAAATTAAAATTAAAATTAAAATTAAAATTAAAATTAAAATTAAAATTAAAATTAAAATTAAAATTAAAATTAAAATTAAAATTAAAATTAAAATTAAAATTAAAATTAAAATTAAAATTAAAATTAAAATTAAAATTAAAATTAAAATTAAAATTAAAATTAAAATTAAAATTAAAATTAAAATTAAAATTAAAATTAAAATTAAAATTAAAATTAAAATTAAAATTAAAATTAAAATTAAAATTAAAATTAAAATTAAAATTAAAATTAAAATTAAAATTAAAATTAAAATTAAAATTAAAATTAAAATTAAAATTAAAATTAAAATTAAAATTAAAATTAAAATTAAAATTAAAATTAAAATTAAAATTAAAATTAAAATTAAAATTAAAATTAAAATTAAAATTAAATTAAAATTAAAATTAAAATTAAAATTAAAATTAAAATTAAAATTAAAATTAAAATTAAAATTAAAATTAAAATTAAAATTAAAATTAAAATTAAAATTAAAATTAAAATTAAAATTAAAATTAAAATTAAAATTAAAATTAAAATTAAAATTAAAATTAAAATTAAAATTAAAATTAAAATTAAAATTAAAATTAAAATTAAAAATTAAAATTAAAATTAAAATTAAAATTAAAATTAAAATTAAAATTAAAATTAAAATTAAAATTAAAATTAAAATTAAAATTAAAATTAAAATTAAAATTAAAATTAAAATTAAAATTAAAATTAAAAATTAAAATTAAAAATTAAAATTAAAATTAAAATTAAAATTAAAATTAAAATTAAAATTAAAATTAAAATTAAAAATTAAAATTAAAATTAAAATTAAAATTAAAATTAAAATTAAAATTAAAATTAAAATTAAAATTAAAATTAAAATTAAAATTAAAATTAAAATTAAAATTAAAATTAAAATTAAAATTAAAAATTAAAATTAAAATTAAAATTAAAATTAAAATTAAAATTAAAATTAAAATTAAAATTAAAATTAAAATTAAAATTAAAATTAAAATTAAAATTAAAATTAAAATTAAAATTAAAATTAAAATTAAAATTAAAATTAAAATTAAAATTAAAATTAAAATTAAAATTAAAATTAAAATTAAAATTAAAATTAAAATTAAAATTAAAATTAAAATTAAAATTAAAATTAAAATTAAAATTAAAATTAAAATTAAAATTAAAATTAAAATTAAAATTAAAATTAAAATTAAAATTAAAATTAAAATTAAAATTAAAATTAAAATTAAAATTAAAATTAAAATTAAAATTAAAATTAAAATTAAAATTAATTAAAATTAAAATTAAAATTAAAATTAAAATTAAAATTAAAATTAAAATTAAAATTAAAATTAAAATTAAAATTAAAATTAAAATTAAAATTAAAATTAAAATTAAAATTAAAATTAAAATTAAAATTAAAATTAAAATTAAAATTAAAATTAAAATTAAAATTAAAATTAAAATTAAAATTAAAATTAAAATTAAAATTAAAATTAAAATTAAAATTAAAATTAAAATTAAAATTAAAATTAAAATTAAAATTAAAATTAAAATTAAAATTAAAATTAAAATTAAAATTAAAATTAAAATTAAAATTAAAATTAAAATTAAAATTAAAATTAAAATTAAAATTAAAATTAAAATTAAAATTAAAATTAAAATTAAAATTAAAATTAAAATTAAAATTAAAATTAAAATTAAAATTAAAATTAAAATTAAAATTAAAATTAAAATTAAAATTAAAATTAAAATTAAAATTAAAATTAAAATTAAAATTAAAATTAAAATTAAAATTAAAATTAAAATTAAAATTAAAATTAAAATTAAAATTAAAATTAAAATTAAAATTAAAATTAAAATTAAAATTAAAATTAAAATTAAAATTAAAATTAAAAATTAAAATTAAAATTAAAATTAAAATTAAAATTAAAATTAAAATTAAAATTAAAATTAAAATTAAAAATTAAAATTAAAATTAAAATTAAAATTAAAATTAAAATTAAAATTAAAATTAAAATTAAAATTAAAATTAAAAATTAAAATTAAAATTAAAATTAAAATTAAAATTAAAATTAAAATTAAAATTAAAATTAAAATTAAAATTAAAATTAAAATTAAAATTAAAATTAAAATTAAAATTAAAATTAAAATTAAAATTAAAATTAAAATTAAAATTAAAATTAAAATTAAAATTAATTAAATTAAAATTAAAATTAAAATTAAAATTAAAATTAAAATTAAAATTAAAATTAAAATTAAAATTAAAATTAAAATTAAAATTAAAATTAAAATTAAAATTAAAATTAAAATTAAAATTAAAATTAAAATTAAAATTAAAATTAAAATTAAAATTAAAATTTAAAATTAAAATTAAAATTAAAATTAAAATTAAAATTAAAATTAAAATTAATTAAAATTAAAATTAAAATTAAAATTAAAATTAAAATTAAAAAATTAAAATTAAAATTAAAATTAAAATTAAAATTAAAATTAAAATTAAAATTAAAATTAAAATTAAAATTAAAATTAAAATTAAAATTAAAATTAAAATTAAAATTAAAATTAAAATTAAAATTAAAATTAAAATTAAAATTAAAATTAAAATTAAAATTAAAATTAAAATTAAAATTAAAATTAAAATTAAAATTAAAATTAAAATTAAAATTAAAATTAAAATTAAAATTAAAATTAAAATTAAAATTAAAATTAAAATTAAAATTAAAATTAAAATTAAAATTAAAATTAAAATTAAAATTAAAATTAAAATTAAAATTAAAATTAAAATTAAAATTAAAATTAAAATTAAAATTAAAATTAAAATTAAAATTAAAATTAAAATTAAAATTAAAATTAAAATTAAAATTAAAATTAAAATTAAAATTAAAATTAAAATTAAAATTAAAATTAAAATTAAAATTAAAATTAAAATTAAAATTAAAATTAAAATTAAAATTAAAATTAAAATTAAAATTAAAATTAAAATTAAAATTAAAATTAAAATTAAAATTAAAATTAAAATTAAAATTAAAATTAAAATTAAAATTAAAATTAAAATTAAAATTAAAATTAAAATTAAAATTAAAATTAAAATTAAAATTAAAATTAAAATTAAAATTAAAATTAAAATTAAAATTAAAATTAAAATTAAAATTAAAATTAAAATTAAAATTAAAATTAAAATTAAAATTAAAATTAAAATTAAATTAAAATTAAAATTAAAATTAAAATTAAAATTAAAATTAAAATTAAAATTAAAATTAAAATTAAAATTAAAATTAAAATTAAAATTAAAATTAAAATTAAAATTAAAATTAAAATTAAAATTAAAATTAAAATTAAAATTAAAATTAAAATTAAAATTAAAATTAAAATTAAAATTAATTAAAATTAAAATTAAAATTAAAATTAAAATTAAAATTAAAATTAAAATTAAAATTAAAATTAAAATTAAAAATTAAAATTAAAATTAAAATTAAAATTAAAATTAAAATTAAAATTAAAATTAAAATTAAAATTAAAATTAAAATTAAAATTAAAATTAAAAATTAAAATTAAAATTAAAATTAAAATTAAAATTAAAATTAAAATTAAAATTAAAATTAAAATTAAAATTAAAATTAAAATTAAAATTAAAATTAAAATTAAAATTAAAATTATTAAAATTAAAATTAAAATTAAAATTAAAATTAAAATTAAAATTAAAATTAAAATTAAAATTAAAATTAAAATTAAAATTAAAATTAAAATTAAAATTAAAATTAAAATTAAAATTAAAATTAAAATTAAAATTAAAATTAAAATTAAAATTAAAATTAAAATTAAAATTAAAATTAAAATTAAAATTAAAATTAAAATTAAAATTAAAATTAAAATTAAAATTAAAATTAAAATTAAAATTAAAATTAAAATTAAAATTAAAATTAAATTAAAATTAAAATTAAAATTAAAATTAAAATTAAAATTAAAATTAAAATTAAAATTAAAATTAAAATTAAAATTAAAATTAAAATTAAAATTAAAATTAAAATTAAAATTAAAATTTAAAATTAAAATTAAAATTAAAATTAAAATTAAAATTAAAAATTAAAATTAAAATTAAAATTAAAATTAAAATTAAAATTAAAATTAAAATTAAAATTAAAATTAAAATTAAAATTAAAATTAAAATTAAAATTAAAATTAAAATTAAAATTAAAATTAAAATTAAAATTAAAATTAAAATTAAAATTAAAATTAAAATTAAAATTAAAATTAAAATTAAAATTAAAATTAAAATTAAAATTAAAATTAAAATTAAAATTAAAATTAAAATTAAAATTAAAATTAAAATTAAAATTAAAATTAAAATTAAAATTAAAATTAAAATTAAATTAAAATTAAAATTAAAATTAAAATTAAAATTAAAATTAAAATTAAAAATTAAAATTAAAATTAAAATTAAAATTAAAATTAAAATTAAAATTAAAATTAAAATTAAAATTAAAATTAAAATTAAAATTAAAATTAAAATTAAAATTAAAATTAAAATTAAAATTAAAATTAAAATTAAAATTAAAATTAAAATTAAAATTAAAATTAAAATTAAAATTAAAATTAAAATTAAAATTAAAATTAAAATTAAAATTAAAATTAAAATTAAAATTAAAATTAAAATTAAAATTAAAATTAAAATTAAAATTAAAATTAAAATTAAAATTAAAATTAAAATTAAAATTAAAATTAAAATTAAAATTAAAATTAAAATTAAAATTAAAATTAAAATTAAAATTAAAATTAAAATTAAAATTAAAATTAAAATTAAAATTAAAATTAAAATTAAAATTAAAATTAAAATTAAAATTAAAATTAAAATTAAAATTAAAATTAAAATTAAAATTAAAATTAAAATTAAAATTAAAATTAAAATTAAAATTAAAATTAAAATTAAAATTAAAATTAAAAATTAAAATTAAAATTAAAATTAAAATTAAAATTAAAATTAAAATTAAAATTAAAATTAAAATTAAAATTAAAATTAAAATTAAAATTAAAATTAAAATTAAAATTAAAATTAAAATTAAAATTAAAATTAAAATTAAAATTAAAATTAAAATTAAAATTAAAATTAAAATTAAAATTAAAATTAAAATTAAAATTAAAATTAAAATTAAAATTAAAATTAAAATTAAAATTAAAATTAAAATTAAAATTAAAATTAAAATTAAAATTAAAATTAAAATTAAAATTAAAATTAAAATTAAAATTAAAATTAAAATTAAAATTAAAATTAAAATTAAAATTAAAATTAAAATTAAAATTAAAATTAAAATTAAAATTAAAATTAAAATTAAAATTAAAATTAAAATTAAAATTAAAATTAAAATTAAAATTAAAATTAAAATTAAAATTAAAATTAAAATTAAAATTAAAATTAAAATTAAAATTAAATTAAAATTAAAATTAAAATTAAAATTAAAATTAAAATTAAAATTAAAATTAAAATTAAAATTAAAATTAAAATTAAAATTAAAATTAAAATTAAAATTAAAATTAAAATTAAAATTAAAATTAAAATTAAAATTAAAATTAAAATTAAAATTAAAATTAAAATTAAAATTAAAATTAAAATTAAAATTAAAATTAAAATTAAAATTAAAATTAAAATTAAAATTAAAATTAAAATTAAAATTAAAATTAAAATTAAAATTAAAATTAAAATTAAAATTAAAATTAAAATTAAAATTAAAATTAAAATTAAAATTAAAATTAAAATTAAAATTAAAATTAAAATTAAAATTAAATTAAAATTAAAATTAAAATTAAAATTAAAATTAAAATTAAAATTAAAATTAAAATTAAAATTAAAATTAAAATTAAAATTAAAAATTAAAATTAAAATTAAAATTAAAATTAAAATTAAAATTAAAATTAAAATTAAAATTAAAATTAAAATTAAAATTAAAATTAAAATTAAAATTAAAATTAAAATTAAAATTAAAATTAAAATTAAAATTAAAATTAAAATTAAAATTAAAATTAAAATTAAAATTAAATTAAAATTAAAATTAAAATTAAAATTAAAATTAAAATTAAAATTAAAATTAAAATTAAAATTAAAATTAAAATTAAAATTAAAATTAAAATTAAAATTAAAATTAAAATTAAATTAAAATTAAAATTAAAATTAAAATTAAAATTAAAATTAAAATTAAAATTAAAATTAAAATTAAAATTAAAATTAAAATTAAAATTAAAATTAAAATTAAAATTAAAATTAAAATTAAAATTAAAATTAAAATTAAAATTAAAATTAAAATTAAAATTAAAATTAAAATTAAAATTAAAATTAAAATTAAAATTAAAATTAAAATTAAAATTAAAATTAAAATTAAAATTAAAATTAAAATTAAAATTAAAATTAAAATTAAAATTAAAATTAAAATTAAAATTAAAATTAAAATTAAAATTAAAATTAAAATTAAAATTAAAATTAAAATTAAAATTAAAAATTAAAATTAAAATTAAAAATTAAAATTAAAATTAAAATTAAAATTAAAAAATTAAAATTAAAATTAAAATTAAAATTAAAATTAAAATTAAAATTAAAATTAAAATTAAAATTAAAATTAAAATTAAAATTAAAATTAAAATTAAAATTAAAATTAAAATTAAAATTAAAATTAAAATTAAAATTAAAATTAAAATTAAAATTAAAATTAAAATTAAAATTAAAATTAAAATTAAAATTAAAATTAAAATTAAAATTAAAATTAAAATTAAAATTAAAATTAAAATTAAAATTAAAATTAAAATTAAAATTAAAATTAAAATTAAAATTAAAATTAAAATTAAAATTAAAATTAAAATTAATTAAAATTAAAATTAAAATTAAAATTAAAATTAAAATTAAAATTAAAATTAAAATTAAAATTAAAATTAAAATTAAAATTAAAATTAAAATTAAAATTAAAATTAAAATTAAAATTAAAATTAAAATTAAAATTAAAATTAAAATTAAAATTAAAATTAAAATTAAAATTAAAATTAAAATTAAAATTAAAATTAAAATTAAAATTAAAATTAAAATTAAAATTAAAAAATTAAAATTAAAATTAAAATTAAAATTAAAATTAAAATTAAAATTAAAATTAAAATTAAAATTAAAATTAAAATTAAAATTAAAATTAAAATTAAAATTAAAATTAAAATTAAAATTAAAATTAAAATTAAAATTAAAATTAAAATTAAAATTAAAATTAAATTAAAATTAAAATTAAAATTAAAATTAAAATTAAAATTAAAATTAAAATTAAAATTAAAATTAAAATTAAAATTAAAATTAAAATTAAAATTAAAATTAAAAATTAAAATTAAAATTAAAATTAAAATTAAAATTAAAATTAAAATTAAAATTAAAAATTAAAATTAAAATTATTAAAATTAAAATTAAAATTAAAATTAAAATTAAAATTAAAATTAAAATTAAAATTAAAATTAAAATTAAAATTAAAATTAAAATTAAAATTAAAATTAAAATTAAAATTAAAATTAAAATTAAAATTAAAATTAAAATTAAAATTAAAATTAAAATTAAAATTAAAATTAAAAATTAAAATTAAAATTAAAATTAAAATTAAAATTAAAATTAAAATTAAAATTAAAATTAAAATTAAAATTAAAATTAAAATTAAAATTAAAATTAAAATTAAAATTAAAATTAAAATTAAAAAATTAAAATTAAAATTAAAATTAAAATTAAAATTAAAATTAAAATTAAAATTAAAATTAAAATTTAAAATTAAAATTAAAATTAAAATTAAAATTAAAATTAAAATTAAAATTAAAATTAAAATTAAAATTAAAATTAAAATTAAAATTAAAATTAAAATTAAAATTAAAATTAATTAAATTAAAATTAAAATTAAAATTAAAATTAAAATTAAAATTAAAATTAAAATTAAAATTAAAATTAAAATTAAAATTAAAATTAAATTAAAATTAAAATTAAAATTAAAATTAAAATTAAAATTAAAATTAAAATTAAAATTAAAATTAAAATTAAAATTAAAATTAAAATTAAAATTAAAATTAAAATTAAAATTAAAATTAAAATTAAAATTAAAATTAAAATTAAAATTAAAATTAAAATTAAAATTAAAATTAAAATTAAAATTAAAATTAAAATTAAAATTAAAATTAAAATTAAAATTAAAATTAAAATTAAAATTAAAATTAAAATTAAAATTAAAATTAAAATTAAAATTAAAATTAAAATTAAAATTAAAATTAAAATTAAAATTAAAATTAAAATTAAAATTAAAATTAAAATTAAAATTAAAATTAAAATTAAAATTAAAATTAAAATTAAAATTAAAATTAAAATTAAAATTAAAATTAAAATTAAAATTAAAATTAAAATTAAAATTAAAATTAAAATTAAAATTAAAATTAAAATTAAAATTAAAATTAAAATTAAAATTAAAATTAAAATTAAAATTAAAATTAAAATTAAAATTAAAATTAAAATTAAAATTAAATTAAAATTAAAATTAAAATTAAAATTAAAAATTAAAATTAAAATTAAAATTAAAATTAAAATTAAAATTAAAATTAAAATTAAAATTAAAATTAAAATTAAAATTAAAATTAAAATTAAAATTAAAATTAAAATTAAAATTAAAATTAAAATTAAAATTAAAATTAAAATTAAAATTAAAAATTAAAATTAAAATTAAAATTAAAATTAAAATTAAAATTAAAATTAAAATTAAAATTAAAATTAAAATTAAAATTAAAATTAAAATTAAAATTAAAATTAAAATTAAAATTAAAATTAAAATTAAAATTAAAATTAAAATTAAAATTAAAATTAAAATTAAAATTAAAATTAAAATTAAAATTAAAATTAAATTAAAATTAAAATTAAAATTAAAATTAAAATTAAAATTAAAATTAAAATTAAAATTAAAATTAAAATTAAAATTAAAATTAAAATTAAAATTAAAATTAAAATTAAAATTAATTAAAATTAAAATTAAAATTAAAATTAAAATTAAAATTAAAATTAAAATTAAAATTTAAAATTAAAATTAAAATTAAAATTAAAATTAAAATTAAAATTAAAATTAAAATTAAAATTAAAATTAAAATTAAAATTAAAATTAAAATTAAAATTAAAATTAAAATTAAAATTAAAATTAAAATTAAAATTAAAATTAAAATTAAAATTAAAATTAAAATTAAAATTAAAATTAAAATTAAAATTAAAATTAAAATTAAAATTAAAATTAAAATTAAAATTAAAATTAAAATTAAAATTAAAATTAAAATTAAAATTAAAATTAAAATTAAAATTAAAATTAAAAAATTAAAATTAAAATTAAAATTAAAATTAAAATTAAAATTAAAATTAAAATTAAAATTAAAATTAAAATTAAAATTAAAATTAAAATTAAAATTAAAATTAAAATTAAAATTAAAATTAAAATTAAAATTAAAATTAAAATTAAAATTAAAATTAAAATTAAAATTAAAATTAAAATTAAAATTAAAATTAAAATTAAAATTAAAATTAAAATTAAAATTAAAATTAAAATTAAAATTAAAATTAAAATTAAAATTAAAATTAAAATTAAAATTAAAATTAAAATTAAAATTAAAATTAAAATTAAAATTAAAATTAAAATTAAAATTAAAATTAAAATTAAAATTAAAATTAAAATTAAAATTAAAATTAAAATTAAAATTAAAATTAAAATTAAAATTAAAATTAAAATTAAAATTAAAATTAAAATTAAAATTAAAATTAAAATTAAAATTAAAATTAAAATTAAAATTAAAATTAAAATTAAAATTAAAATTAAAATTAAAATTAAAATTAAAATTAAAATTAAAATTAAAATTAAAATTAAAATTAAAATTAAAATTAAAATTAAAATTAAAATTAAAATTAAAATTAAAATTAAAATTAAAATTAAAATTAAAATTAAAATTAAAATTAAAATTAAAATTAAAATTAAAATTAAAATTAAAATTAAAATTAAAATTAAAATTAAAATTAAAATTAAAAAATTAAAATTAAAATTAAAATTAATTAAAATTAAAATTAAAATTAAAATTAAAATTAAAATTAAAATTAAAATTAAAATTAAAATTAAAATTAAAATTAAAATTAAAATTAAAATTAAAATTAAAATTAAAATTAAAATTAAAATTAAAATTAAAATTAAAATTAAAATTAAAATTAAAATTAAAATTAAAATTAAAATTAAAATTAAAATTAAAATTAAAATTAAAATTAAAATTAAAATTAAAATTAAAATTAAAATTAAAATTAAAATTAAAATTAAAATTAAAATTAAAATTAAAATTAAAATTAAAATTAAAATTAAAATTAAAATTAAAATTAAAATTAAAATTAAAATTAAAATTAAAATTAAAATTAAAATTAAAATTAAAATTAAAATTAAAATTAAAATTAAAATTAAAATTAAAATTAAAATTAAAATTAAAATTAAAATTAAAATTAAAATTAAAATTAAAATTAAAATTAAAATTAAAATTAAAATTAAAATTAAAATTAAAATTAAAATTAAAATTAAAATTAAAATTAAAATTAAAATTAAAATTAAAATTAAAAATTAAAATTAAAATTAAAATTAAAATTAAAATTAAAATTAAAATTAAAATTAAAATTAAAATTAAAATTAAAATTAAAATTAAAATTAAAATTAAAATTAAAATTAAAATTAAAATTAAAATTAAAATTAAAATTAAAATTAAAATTAAAATTAAAATTAAAATTAAAATTAAAATTAAAATTAAAATTAAAATTAAAATTAAAATTAAAATTAAAATTAAAATTAAAATTAAAATTAAAATTAAAATTAAAATTAAAATTAAAATTAATTAAAATTAAAATTAAAATTAAAATTAAAATTAAAATTAAAATTAAAATTAAAATTAAAATTAAAATTAAAATTAAAATTAAAATTAAAATTAAAATTAAAATTAAAATTAAAATTAAAATTAAAATTAAAATTAAAATTAAAATTAAAATTAAAATTAAAATTAAAATTAAAATTAAAATTAAAATTAAAATTAAAATTAAAATTAAAATTAAAATTAAAATTAAAATTAAAATTAAAATTAAAATTAAAATTAAAATTAAAATTAAAATTAAAATTAAAATTAAAATTAAAATTAAAATTAAAATTAAAATTAAAATTAAAATTAAAATTAAAATTAAAATTAAAATTAAAATTAAAATTAAAATTAAAATTAAAATTAAAATTAAAATTAAAATTAAAATTAAAATTAAAATTAAAATTAAAATTAAAATTAAAATTAAAATTAAAATTAAAATTAAAATTAAAATTAAAATTAAAATTAAAATTAAAATTAAAATTAAAATTAAAATTAAAATTAAAATTAAAATTAAAATTAATTAAAATTAAAATTAAAATTAAAATTAAAATTAAAATTAAAATTAAAATTAAAATTAAAATTAAAATTAAAATTAAAATTAAAATTAAAATTAAAATTAAAATTAAAATTAAAATTAAAATTAAAATTAAAATTAAAATTAAAATTAAAATTAAAATTAAAATTAAAATTAAAATTAAAATTAAAATTAAAATTAAAATTAAAATTAAAATTAAAATTAAAATTAAAATTAAAATTAAAATTAAAATTAAAATTAAAATTAAAATTAAAATTAAAATTAAAATTAAAATTAAAATTAAAATTAAAATTAAAATTAAAATTAAAATTAAAATTAAAATTAAAATTAAAATTAAAATTAAAATTAAAATTAAAATTAAAATTAAAAATTAAAATTAAAATTAAAATTAAAATTAAAATTAAAATTAAAATTAAAAAAATTAAAATTAAAATTAAAATTAAAATTAAAATTAAAATTAAAATTAAAATTAAAATTAAAATTAAAATTAAAATTAAAATTAAAATTAAAATTAAAATTAAAATTAAAATTAAAATTAAAATTAAAATTAAAATTAAAATTAAAATTAAAATTAAAATTAAAATTAAAATTAAAATTAAAATTAAAATTAAAATTAAAATTAAAATTAAAATTAAAATTAAAATTAAAATTAAAATTAAAATTAAAATTAAAATTAAAATTAAAATTAAAATTAAAATTAAAATTAAAATTAAAATTAAAATTAAAATTAAAATTAAAATTAAAATTAAAATTAAAATTAAAATTAAAATTAAAATTAAAATTAAAATTAAAATTAAAATTAAAATTAAAATTAAAATTAAAATTAAAATTAAAATTAAAATTAAAATTAAAATTAAAATTAAAATTAAAATTAAAATTAAAATTAAAATTAAAATTAAAATTAAAATTAAAATTAAAATTAAAATTAAAATTAAAATTAAAATTAAAATTAAAATTAAAATTAAAATTAAAATTAAAATTAAAATTAAAATTAAAATTAAAATTAAAATTAAAATTAAAATTAAAATTAAAATTAAAATTAAAATTAAAATTAAAATTAAAATTAAAATTAAAATTAAAATTAAAATTAAAATTAAAATTAAAATTAAAATTAAAATTAAAATTAAAATTAAAATTAAAATTAAAATTAAAATTAAAATTAAAATTAAAATTAAAATTAAAATTAAAATTAAAATTAAAATTAAAATTAAAATTAAAATTAAAATTAAAATTAAAATTAAAATTAAAATTAAAATTAAAATTAAAATTAAAATTAAAATTAAAATTAAAATTAAAATTAAAATTAAAATTAAAATTAAAATTAAAATTAAAATTAAAATTAAAATTAAAATTAAAATTAAAATTAAAATTAAAATTAAAAATTAAAATTAAAATTAAAATTAAAATTAAAATTAAAATTAAAATTAAAATTAAAATTAAAATTAAAATTAAAATTAAAATTAAAATTAAAATTAAAATTAAAATTAAAATTAAAATTAAAATTAAAATTAAAATTAAAATTAAAATTAAAATTAAAATTAAAATTAAAATTAAAATTAAAATTAAAATTAAAATTAAAATTAAAATTAAAATTAAAATTAAAATTAAAATTAAAATTAAAATTAAAATTAAAATTAAAATTAAAATTAAAATTAAAATTAAAATTAAAATTAAAATTAAAATTAAAATTAAAATTAAAATTAAAATTAAAATTAATTAAAATTAAAATTAAAATTAAAATTAAAATTAAAATTAAAATTAAAATTAAAATTAAAATTAAAATTAAAATTAAAATTAAAATTAAAATTAAAATTAAAATTAAAATTAAAATTAAAATTAAAATTAAAATTAAAATTAAAATTAAAATTAAAATTAAAATTAAAATTAAAATTAAAATTAAAATTAAAATTAAAATTAAAATTAAAATTAAAATTAAAATTAAAATTAAAATTAAAATTAAAATTAAAATTAAAATTAAAATTAAAATTAAAATTAAAATTAAAATTAAAATTAAAATTAAAATTAAAATTAAAATTAAAATTAAAATTAAAATTAAAATTAAAATTAAAATTAAAATTAAAATTAAAATTAAAATTAAAATTAAAATTAAAATTAAAATTAAAATTAAAATTAAAATTAAAATTAAAATTAAAATTAAAATTAAAATTAAAATTAAAATTAAAATTAAAATTAAAATTAAAATTAAAATTAAAATTAAAATTAAAATTAAAATTAAAATTAAAATTAAAATTAAAATTAAAATTAAAATTAAAATTAAAATTAAAATTAAAATTAAAATTAAAATTAAAATTAAAATTAAAATTAAAATTAAAATTAAAATTAAAATTAAAATTAAAATTAAAATTAAAATTAAAATTAAAATTAAAATTAAAATTAAAATTAAAATTAAAATTAAAATTAAAATTAAAATTAAAATTAAAATTAAAATTAAAATTAAAATTAAAATTAAAATTAAAATTAAAATTAAAATTAAAATTAAAATTAAAATTAAAATTAAAATTAAAATTAAAATTAAAATTAAAATTAAAATTAAAATTAAAATTAAAATTAAAATTAAAATTAAAATTAAAATTAAAATTAAAATTAAAATTAAAATTAAAATTAAAATTAAAATTAAAATTAAAATTAAAATTAAAATTAAAATTAAAATTAAAATTAAAATTAAAATTAAAATTAAAATTAAAATTAAAATTAAAATTAAAATTAAAATTAAAATTAAAATTAAAATTAAAATTAAAATTAAAATTAAAATTAAAATTAAAATTAAAATTAAAATTAAAATTAAAATTAAAATTAAAATTAAAATTAAAATTAAAATTAAATAAAATTAAAATTAAAATTAAAATTAAAATTAAAATTAAAATTAAAATTAAAATTAAAATTAAAATTAAAATTAAAATTAAAATTAAAATTAAAATTAAAATTAAAATTAAAATTAAAATTAAAATTAAAATTAAAATTAAAATTAAAATTAAAATTAAAATTAAAATTAAAATTAAAATTAAAATTAAAATTAAAATTAAAATTAAAATTAAAATTAAAATTAAAATTAAAATTAAAATTAAAATTAAAATTAAAATTAAAATTAAAATTAAAATTAAAATTAAAATTAAAATTAAAATTAAAATTAAAATTAAAATTAAAATTAAAATTAAAATTAAAATTAAAATTAAAATTAAAATTAAAATTAAAATTAAAATTAAAATTAAAATTAAAATTAAAATTAAAATTAAAATTAAAATTAAAATTAAAATTAAAATTAAAATTAAAATTAAAATTAAAATTAAAATTAAAATTAAAATTAAAATTAAAATTAAAATTAAAATTAAAATTAAAATTAAAATTAATTAAAATTAAAATTAAAATTAAAATTAAAATTAAAATTAAAATTAAAATTAAAATTAAAATTAAAATTAAAATTAAAATTAAAATTAAAATTAAAATTAAAATTAAAATTAAAATTAAAATTAAAATTAAAATTAAAATTAAAATTAAAATTAAAATTAAAATTAAAATTAAAATTAAAATTAAAATTAAAATTAAAATTAAAATTAAAATTAAAATTAAAATTAAAATTAAAATTAAAATTAAAATTAAAATTAATTAAAATTAAAATTAAAATTAAAATTAAAATTAAAATTAAAATTAAAATTAAAATTAAAATTAAAATTAAAATTAAAATTAAAATTAAAATTAAAATTAAAATTAAAATTAAAAATTAAAATTAAAATTAAAATTAAAATTAAAATTAAAATTAAAATTAAAATTAAAATTAAAATTAAAATTAAAATTAAAATTAAAATTAAAATTAAAATTAAAATTAAAATTAAAATTAAAATTAAAATTAAAATTAAAATTAAAATTAAAATTAAAATTAAAATTAAAATTAAAATTAAAATTAAAATTAAAATTAAAATTAAAATTAAAATTAAAATTAAAATTAAAATTAAAATTAAAATTAAAATTAAAATTAAAATTAAAATTAAAATTAAAATTAAAATTAAAATTAAAATTAAAATTAAAATTAAAATTAAAATTAAAATTAAAATTAAAATTAAAATTAATTAAAATTAAAATTAAAATTAAAATTAAAATTAAAATTAAAATTAAAATTAAAATTAAAATTAAAATTAAAATTAAAATTAAAATTAAAATTAAAATTAAAATTAAAATTAAAATTAAAATTAAAATTAAAATTAAAATTAAAATTAAAATTAAAATTAAATTAAAATTAAAATTAAAATTAAAATTAAAATTAAAATTAAAATTAAAATTAAAATTAATTAAAATTAAAATTAAAATTAAAATTAAAATTAAAATTAAAATTAAAATTAAAATTAAAATTAAAATTAAAATTAAAATTAAAATTAAAATTAAAATTAAAATTAAAATTAAAATTAAAATTAAAATTAAAATTAAAATTAAAATTAAAATTAAAATTAAAATTAAAATTAAAATTAAAATTAAAATTAAAATTAAAATTAAAATTAAAATTAAAATTAAAATTAAAATTAAAATTAAAATTAAATTAAAATTAAAATTAAAATTAAAATTAAAATTAAAATTAAAATTAAAATTAAAATTAAAATTAAAATTAAAATTAAAATTAAAATTAAAATTAAAATTAAAATTAAAATTAAAATTAAAATTAAAATTAAAATTAAAATTAAAATTAAAATTAAAATTAAAATTAAAATTAAAATTAAAATTAAAATTAAAATTAAAATTAAAATTAAAATTAAAATTAAAATTAAAATTAAAATTAAAATTAAAATTAAAATTAAAATTAAAATTAAAATTAAAATTAAAATTAAAATTAAAATTAAAATTAAAATTAAAATTAAAATTAAAATTAAAATTAAAATTAAAATTAAAATTAAAATTAAAATTAAAATTAAAATTAAAATTAAAATTAAAATTAAAATTAAAATTAAAATTAAAATTAAAATTAAAATTAAAATTAAAATTAAAATTAAAATTAAAATTAAAATTAAAATTAAAATTAAAATTAAAATTAAAATTAAAATTAAAATTAAAATTAAAATTAAAATTAAAATTAAAATTAAAATTAAAATTAAAATTAAAATTAAAATTAAAATTAAAATTAAAATTAAAATTAAAATTAAAATTAAAATTAAAATTAAAATTAAAATTAAAATTAAAATTAAAATTAAAATTAAAATTAAAATTAAAATTAAAATTAAAATTAAAATTAAAATTAAAATTAAAATTAAAATTAAAATTAAAATTAAAATTAAAATTAAAATTAAAATTAAAATTAAAATTAAAATTAAAATTAAAATTAAAATTAAAATTAAAATTAAAATTAAAATTAAAATTAAAATTAAAATTAAAATTAAAATTAAAATTAAAATTAAAATTAAAATTAAAATTAAAATTAAAATTAAAATTAAAATTAAAATTAAAATTAAAATTAAAATTAAAATTAAAATTAAAATTAAAATTAAAATTAAAATTAAAATTAAAATTAAAATTAAAATTAAAATTAAAATTAAAATTAAAATTAAAATTAAAATTAAAATTAAAATTAAAATTAAAATTAAAATTAAAATTAAAATTAAAATTAAAATTAAAATTAAAATTAAAATTAAAATTAAAATTAAAATTAAAATTAAAATTAAAATTAAAATTAAAATTAAAATTAAAATTAAAATTAAAATTAAAATTAAAATTAAAATTAAAATTAAAATTAAAATTAAAATTAAAATTAAAATTAAAATTAAAATTAAAATTAAAATTAAAATTAAAATTAAAATTAAAATTAAAATTAAAATTAAAATTAAAATTAAAATTAAAATTAAAATTAAAATTAAAATTAAAATTAAAATTAAAATTAAAATTAAAATTAAAATTAAAATTAAAATTAAAATTAAAATTAAAATTAAAATTAAAATTAATTAAAATTAAAATTAAAATTAAAATTAAAATTAAAATTAAAATTAAAATTAAAATTAAAATTAAAATTAAAATTAAAATTAAAATTAAAATTAAAATTAAAATTAAAATTAAAATTAAAATTAAAATTAAAATTAAAATTAAAATTAAAATTAAAATTAAAATTAAAATTAAAATTAAAATTAAAATTAAAATTAAAATTAAAATTAAAATTAAAATTAAAATTAAAATTAAAATTAAAATTAAAATTAAAATTAAAATTAAAATTAAAATTAAAATTAAAAATTAAAATTAAAATTAAAATTAAAATTAAAATTAAAATTAAAATTAAAATTAAAATTAAAATTAAAATTAAAATTAAAATTAAAATTAAAATTAAAATTAAAATTAAAATTAAAATTAAAATTAAAATTAAAATTAAAATTAAAATTAAAATTAAAATTAAAATTAAAATTAAAATTAAAATTAAAATTAAAATTAAAATTAAAATTAAAATTAAAATTAAAATTAAAATTAAAATTAAAATTAAAATTAAAATTAAAATTAAAATTAAAATTAAAATTAAAATTAAAATTAAAATTAAAATTAAAATTAAAATTAAAATTAAAATTAAAATTAAAATTAAAATTAAAATTAAAATTAAAATTAAAATTAAAATTAAAATTAAAATTAAAATTAAAATTAAAATTAAAATTAAAATTAAAATTAAAATTAAAATTAAAATTAAAATTAAAATTAAAATTAAAATTAAAATTAAAATTAAAATTAAAATTAAAATTAAAATTAAAATTAAAATTAAAATTAAAATTAAAATTAAAATTAAAATTAAAATTAAAATTAAAATTAAAATTAAAATTAAAATTAAAATTAAAATTAAAATTTAAAATTAAAATTAAAATTAAAATTAAAATTAAAATTAAAATTAAAATTAAAATTAAAATTAAAATTAAAATTAAAATTAAAATTAAAATTAAAATTAAAATTAAAATTAAAATTAAAATTAAAATTAAAATTAAAATTAAAATTAAAATTAAAATTAAAATTAAAATTAAAATTAAAAATTAAAATTAAAATTAAAATTAAAATTAAAATTAAAATTAAAATTAAAATTAAAATTAAAATTAAAATTAAAATTAAAATTAAAATTAAAATTAAAATTAAAATTAAAATTAAAATTAAAATTAAAATTAAAATTAAAATTAAAATTAAAATTAAAATTAAAATTAAAATTAAAATTAAAATTAAAATTAAAATTAAAATTAAAATTAAAATTAAAATTAAAATTAAAATTAAAATTAAAATTAAAATTAAAATTAAAATTAAAATTAAAATTAAAATTAAAATTAAAATTAAAATTAAAATTAAAATTAAAATTAAAATTAAAATTAAAATTAAAATTAAAATTAAAATTAAAATTAAAATTAAAATTAAAATTAAAATTAAAATTAAAATTAAAATTAAAATTAAATAAAATTAAAATTAAAATTAAAATTAAAATTAAAATTAAAATTAAAATTAAAATTAAAATTAAAATTAAAATTAAAATTAAAATTAAAATTAAAATTAAAATTAAAATTAAAATTAAAATTAAAATTAAAATTAAAATTAAAATTAAAATTAAAATTAAAATTAAAATTAAAATTAAAATTAAAATTAAAATTAAAATTAAAATTAAAATTAAAATTAAAATTAAAATTAAAATTAAAATTAAAATTAAAATTAAAATTAAAATTAAAATTAAAATTAAAATTAAAATTAAAATTAAAATTAAAATTAAAATTAAAATTAAAATTAAAATTAAAATTAAAATTAAAATTAAAATTAAAATTAAAATTAAAATTAAAATTAAAATTAAAATTAAAATTAAAATTAAAATTAAAATTAAAATTAAAATTAAAATTAAAATTAAAATTAAAATTAAAATTAAATTAAAATTAAAATTAAAATTAAAATTAATTAAAATTAAAATTAAAATTAAAATTAAAATTAAAATTAAAATTAAAATTAAAATTAAAATTAAAATTAAAATTAAAATTAAAATTAAAATTAAAATTAAAATTAAAATTAAAATTAAAATTAAAATTAAAATTAAAATTAAAATTAAAATTAAAATTAAAATTAAAATTAAAATTAAAATTAAAATTAAAAATTAAAATTAAAATTAAAATTAAAATTAAAATTAAAATTAAAATTAAAATTAAAATTAAAATTAAAATTAAAATTAAAATTAAAATTAAAATTAAAATTAAAATTAAAATTAAAATTAAAATTAAAATTAAAATTAAAATTAAAATTAAAATTAAAATTAAAATTAAAATTAAAATTAAAATTAAAATTAAAATTAAAATTAAAATTAAAATTAAAATTAAAATTAAAATTAAAATTAAAATTAAAATTAAAATTAAAATTAAAATTAAAATTAAAATTAAAATTAAAATTAAAATTAAAATTAAAATTAAAATTAAAATTAAAATTAAAATTAAAATTAAAATTAAAATTAAAATTAAAATTAAAATTAAAATTAAAATTAAAATTAAAATTAAAATTAAAATTAAAATTAAAAAATTAAAATTAAAATTAAAATTAAAATTAAAATTAAAATTAAAATTAAAATTAAAATTAAAATTAAAATTAAAATTAAAATTAAAATTAAAATTAAAATTAAAATTAAAATTAAAATTAAAATTAAAATTAAAATTAAAATTAAAATTAAAATTAAAATTAAAATTAAAATTAATTAAAATTAAAATTAAAATTAAAATTAAAATTAAAATTAAAATTAAAATTAAAATTAAAATTAAAATTAAAATTAAAATTAAAATTAAAATTAAAATTAAAATTAAAATTAAAATTAAAATTAAAATTAAAATTAAAATTAAAATTAAAATTAAAATTAAAATTAAAATTAAAATTAAAATTAAAATTAAAATTAAAATTAAAATTAAAATTAAAATTAAAATTAAAATTAAAATTAAAATTAAAATTAAAATTAAAATTAAAATTAAAATTAAATTAAAATTAAAATTAAAATTAAAATTAAAATTAAAATTAAAATTAAAATTAAAATTAAAATTAAAATTAAAATTAAAATTAAAATTAAAATTAAAATTAAAATTAAAATTAAAATTAAAATTAAAATTAAAATTAAAATTAAAATTAAAATTAAAATTAAAATTAAAATTAAAATTAAAATTAAAATTAAAATTAAAATTAAAATTAAAATTAAAATTAAAATTAAAATTAAAATTAAAATTAAAATTAAAATTAAAATTAAAATTAAAATTAAAATTAAAATTAAAATTAAAATTAAAATTAAAATTAAAATTAAAATTAAAATTAAAATTAAAATTAAAATTAAAATTAAAATTAAAATTAAAATTAAATTAAAATTAAAATTAAAATTAAAATTAAAATTAAAATTAAAATTAAAATTAAAATTAAAATTAAAATTAAAATTAAAATTAAAATTAAAATTAAAATTAAAATTAAAATTAAAATTAAAATTAAAATTAAAATTAAAATTAAAATTAAAATTAAAATTAAAATTAAAATTAAAATTAAAATTAAAATTAAAATTAAAATTAAAATTAAAATTAAAATTAAAAAATTAAAATTAAAATTAAAATTAAAATTAAAATTAAAATTAAAATTAAAATTAAAATTAAAATTAAAATTAAAATTAAAATTAAAATTAAAATTAAAATTAAAATTAAAATTAAAATTAAATTAAAATTAAAATTAAAATTAAAATTAAAATTAAAATTAAAATTAAAATTAAAATTAAAATTAAAATTAAAATTAAAATTAAAATTAAAATTAAAATTAAAATTAAAATTAAAATTAAAATTAAAATTAAAATTAAAATTAAAATTAAAATTAAAATTAAAATTAAAATTAAAATTAAAATTAAAATTAAAATTAAAATTAAAATTAAAATTAAAATTAAAATTAAAATTAAAATTAAAATTAAAATTAAAATTAAAATTAAAATTAAAATTAAAATTAAAATTAAAATTAAAATTAAAATTAAAATTAAAAATTAAAATTAAAATTAAAATTAAAATTAAAATTAAAATTAAAATTAAAATTAAAATTAAAATTAAAATTAAAATTAAAATTAAAATTAAATTAAAATTAAAATTAAAATTAAAATTAAAATTAAAATTAAAATTAAAATTAAAATTAAAATTAAAATTAAAATTAAAATTAAAATTAAAATTAAAATTAAAATTAAAATTAAAATTAAAATTAAAATTAATTAAAATTAAAATTAAAATTAAAATTAAAATTAAAATTAAAATTAAAATTAAAATTAAAATTAAAATTAAAATTAAAATTAAAATTAAAATTAAAATTAAAATTAAAATTAAAATTAAAAATTAAAATTAAAATTAAAATTAAAATTAAAATTAAAATTAAAATTAAAATTAAAATTAAAATTAAAATTAAAATTAAAATTAAAATTAAAATTAAAATTAAAATTAAAATTAAAATTAAAATTAAAATTAAAATTAAAATTAAAATTAAAATTAAAATTAAAATTAAAATTAAAATTAAAATTAAAATTAAAATTAAAATTAAAATTAAAATTAAAATTAAAATTAAAATTAAAATTAAAATTAAAATTAAAAAATTAAAATTAAAATTAAAATTAAAATTAAAATTAAAATTAAAATTAAAATTAAAATTAAAATTAAAATTAAAATTAAAATTAAAATTAAAATTAAAATTAAAATTAAAATTAAAATTAAAATTAAAATTAAAATTAAAATTAAAATTAAAATTAAAATTAAAATTAAAATTAAAATTAAAATTAAAATTAAAATTAAAATTAAAATTAAAATTAAAATTAAAATTAAAATTAAATTAAAATTAAAATTAAAATTAAAATTAAAATTAAAATTAAAATTAAAATTAAAATTAAAATTAAAATTAAAATTAAAATTAAAATTAAAATTAAAATTAAAATTAAAATTAAAATTAAAATTAAAATTAAAATTAAAATTAAAATTAAAATTAAAAATTAAAATTAAAATTAAAATTAAAATTAAAATTAAAATTAAAATTAAAATTAAAATTAAAATTAAAATTAAAATTAAAATTAAAATTAAAATTAAAATTAAAATTAAAATTAAAATTAAAATTAAAATTAAAATTAAAATTAAAATTAAAATTAAAATTAAAATTAAAATTAAAATTAAAATTAAAATTAAAATTAAAATTAAAATTAAAATTAAAATTAAAATTAAAATTAAAATTAAAATTAAAATTAAAATTAAAATTAAAATTAAAATTAAAATTAAAATTAAAATTAAAAATTAAAATTAAAATTAAAATTAAAATTAAAATTAAAATTAAAATTAAAATTAAAATTAAAATTAAAATTAAAATTAAAATTAAAATTAAAATTAAAATTAAAATTAAAATTAAAATTAAAATTAAAATTAAAATTAAAATTAAAATTAAAATTAAAATTAAAATTAAAATTAAAATTAAAATTAAAATTAAAATTAAAATTAAAATTAAAATTAAAATTAAAATTAAAATTAAAATTAAAATTAAAATTAAAATTAAAATTAAAATTAAAATTAAAATTAAAATTAAAATTAAAATTAAAATTAAAATTAAAATTAAAATTAAAATTAAAATTAAAATTAAAATTAAAATTAAAATTAAAATTAAAATTAAAATTAAAATTAAAATTAAAATTAAAATTAAAATTAAAATTAAAATTAAAATTAAAATTAAAATTAAAATTAAAATTAAAATTAAAATTAAAATTAAAATTAAAATTAAAATTAAAATTAAAATTAAAATTAAAATTAAAATTAAAATTAAAATTAAAATTAAAATTAAAATTAAAATTAAAATTAAAATTAAAATTAAAATTAAAATTAAAATTAAAATTAAAATTAAAATTAAAATTAAAATTAAAATTAAAATTAAAATTAAAATTAAAATTAAAATTAAAATTAAAATTAAAATTAAAATTAAAATTAAAATTAAAATTAAAATTAAAATTAAAATTAAAATTAAAATTAAAATTAAAATTAAAATTAAAATTAAATTAAAATTAAAATTAAAATTAAAATTAAAATTAAAATTAAAATTAAAATTAAAATTAAAATTAAAATTAAAATTAAAATTAAAATTAAAATTAAAATTAAAATTAAAATTAAAATTAAAATTAAAATTAAAATTAAAATTAAAATTAAAATTAAAATTAAAATTAAAATTAAAATTAAAATTAAAATTAAAATTAAAATTAAAATTAAAATTAAAATTAAAATTAAAATTAAAATTAAAATTAAAATTAAAATTAAAATTAAAATTAAAATTAAAAAATTAAAATTAAAATTAAAATTAAAATTAAAATTAAAATTAAAATTAAAATTAAAATTAAAATTAAAATTAAAATTAAAATTAAAATTAAAATTAAAATTAAAATTAAAATTAAAATTAAAATTAAAATTAAAATTAAAATTAAAATTAAAATTAAAATTAAAATTAAAATTAAAATTAAAATTAAAATTAAAATTAAAATTAAAATTAAAATTAAAATTAAAATTAAAATTAAAATTAAAATTAAAATTAAAATTAAAATTAAAATTAAAATTAAAATTAAAATTAAAATTAAAATTAAAATTAAAATTAAAATTAAAATTAAAATTAAAATTAAAATTAAAATTAAAATTAAAATTAAAATTAAAATTAAAATTAAAATTAAAATTAAAATTAAAATTAAAATTAAAATTAAAATTAAAATTAAAATTAAAATTAAAATTAAAATTAAAATTAAAATTAAAATTAAAATTAAAATTAAAATTAAAATTAAAATTAAAATTAAAATTAAAATTAAAATTAAAATTAAAATTAAAATTAAAATTAAAATTAAAATTAAAATTAAAATTAAAATTAAAATTAAAATTAAAATTAAAATTAAAATTAAAATTAAAAATTAAAATTAAAATTAAAATTAAAATTAAAATTAAAATTAAAATTAAAATTAAAATTAAAATTAAAATTAAAATTAAAATTAAAATTAAAATTAAAATTAAAATTAAAATTAAAATTAAAATTAAAATTAAAATTAAAATTAAAATTAAAATTAAAATTAAAATTAAAATTAAAATTAAAATTAAAATTAAAATTAAAATTAAAATTAAAATTAAAATTAAAATTAAAATTAAAATTAAAATTAAAATTAAAATTAAAATTAAAATTAAAATTAAAATTAAAATTAAAATTAAAATTAAAATTAAAATTAAAATTAAAATTAAAATTAAAATTAAAATTAAAATTAAAATTAAAATTAAAATTAAAATTAAAATTAAAATTAAAATTAAAATTAAAATTAAAATTAAAATTAAAATTAAAATTAAAATTAAAATTAAAATTAAAATTAAAATTAAAATTAAAATTAAAATTAAAATTAAAATTAAAATTAAAATTAATTAAAATTAAAATTAAAATTAAAATTAAAATTAAAATTAAAATTAAAATTAAAATTAAAATTAAAATTAAAATTAAAATTAAAATTAAAATTAAAATTAAAATTAAAATTAAAATTAAAATTAAAATTAAAATTAAAATTAAAATTAAAATTAAAATTAAAATTAAAATTAAAATTAAAATTAAAATTAAAATTAAAATTAAAATTAAAATTAAAATTAAAATTAAAATTAAAATTAAAATTAAAATTAAAATTAAAATTAAAATTAAAATTAAAATTAAAATTAAAATTAAAATTAAAATTAAAATTAAAATTAAAATTAAAATTAAAATTAAAATTAAAATTAAAATTAAAATTAAAATTAAAATTAAAATTAAAATTAAAATTAAAATTAAAATTAAAATTAAAATTAAAATTAAAATTAAAATTAAAATTAAAATTAAAATTAAAATTAAAATTAAAATTAAAATTAAAATTAAAATTAAAATTAAAATTAAATTAAAATTAAAATTAAAATTAAAATTAAAATTAAAATTAAAATTAAAATTAAAATTAAAAAATTAAATTAAAATTAAAATTAAAATTAAAATTAAAATTAAAATTAAAATTAAAATTAAAATTAAAATTAAAATTAAAATTAAAATTAAAATTAAAATTAAAATTAAAATTAAAATTAAAATTAAAATTAAAATTAAAATTAAAATTAAAATTAAAATTAAAATTAAAATTAAAATTAAAATTAAAATTAAAATTAAAATTAAAATTAAAATTAAAATTAAAATTAAAAATTAAAATTAAAATTAAAATTAAAATTAAAATTAAAATTAAAATTAAAATTAAAATTAAAATTAAAATTAAAATTAAAATTAAAATTAAAATTAAAATTAAAATTAAAATTAAAATTAAAATTAAAATTAAAATTAAAATTAAAATTAAAATTAAAATTAAAATTAAAATTAAAATTAAAATTAAAATTAAAATTAAAATTAAAATTAAAATTAAAATTAAAATTAAAATTAAATTAAAATTAAAATTAAAATTAAAATTAAAATTAAAATTAAAATTAAAATTAAAATTAAAATTAAAATTAAAATTAAAATTAAAATTAAAATTAAAATTAAAATTAAAATTAAAATTAAAATTAAAATTAAAATTAAAATTAAAATTAAAATTAAAATTAAAATTAAAATTAAAATTAAAATTAAAATTAAAATTAAAATTAAAATTAAAATTAAAATTAAAATTAAAATTAAAATTAAAATTAAAATTAAAATTATTAAAATTAAAATTAAAATTAAAATTAAAATTAAAATTAAAATTAAAATTAAAATTAAAATTAAAATTAAAATTAAAATTAAAATTAAAATTAAAATTAAAATTAAAATTAAAATTAAAATTAAAATTAAAATTAAAATTAAAATTAAAATTAAAATTAAAATTAAAATTAAAATTAAAATTAAAATTAAAATTAAAATTAAAATTAAAATTAAAATTAAAATTAAAATTAAAATTAAAATTAAAATTAAAATTAAAATTAAAATTAAAATTAAAATTAAAATTAAAATTAAAATTAAAATTAAAATTAAAATTAAAATTAAAATTAAAATTAAAATTAAAATTAAAATTAAAATTAAAATTAAAATTAAATTAAAATTAAAATTAAAATTAAAATTAAAATTAAAATTAAAATTAAAATTAAAATTAAAATTAAAATTAAAATTAAAATTAAAATTAAAATTAAAATTAAAATTAAAATTAAAATTAAAATTAAAATTAAAATTAAAATTAAAATTAAAATTAAAATTAAAATTAAAATTAAAATTAAAATTAAAATTAAAATTAAAATTAAAATTAAAATTAAAATTAAAATTAAAATTAAAATTAAAATTAAAATTAAAATTAAAATTAAAATTAAAATTAAAATTAAAATTAAAATTAAAATTAAAATTAAAATTAAAATTAAAATTAAAATTAAAATTAAAATTAAAATTAAAATTAAAATTAAAATTAAAATTAAAATTAAAATTAAAATTAAAATTAAAATTAAAATTAAAATTAAAATTAAAATTAAAATTAAAATTAAAATTAAAATTAAAATTAAAATTAAAATTAAAATTAAAATTAAAATTAAAATTAAAATTAAAATTAAAATTAAAATTAAAATTAAAATTAAAATTAAAATTAAAATTAAAATTAAAATTAAAATTAAAATTAAAATTAAAATTAAAATTAAAATTAAAATTAAAATTAAAATTAAAATTAAAATTAAAATTAAAATTAAAATTAAAATTAAAATTAAAATTAAAATTAAAATTAAAATTAAAATTAAAATTAAAATTAAAATTAAAATTAAAATTAAAATTAAAATTAAAATTAAAATTAAAATTAAAATTAAAATTAAAATTAAATTAAAATTAAAATTAAAATTAAAATTAAAATTAAAATTAAAATTAAAATTAAAATTAAAATTAAAATTAAAATTAAAATTAAAATTAAAATTAAAATTAAAATTAAAATTAAAATTAAAATTAAAATTAAAATTAAAAATTAAAATTAAAATTAAAATTAAAATTAAAATTAAAATTAAAATTAAAATTAAAATTAAAATTAAAATTAAAATTAAATTAAAATTAAAATTAAAATTAAAATTAAAATTAAAATTAAAATTAAAATTAAAATTAAAATTAAAATTAAAATTAAAATTAAAATTAAAATTAAAATTAAAATTAAAATTAAAATTAAAATTAAAAAATTAAAATTAAAATTAAAATTAAAATTAAAATTAAAATTAAAATTAAAATTAAAATTAAAATTAAAATTAAAATTAAAATTAAAATTAAAATTAAAATTAAAATTAAAATTAAAATTAAAATTAAAATTAAAATTAAAATTAAAATTAAAATTAAAATTAAAATTAAAATTAAAATTAAAATTAAAATTAAAATTAAAATTAAAATTAAAATTAAAATTAAAATTAAAATTAAAATTAAAATTAAAATTAAAATTAAAATTAAAATTAAAATTAAAATTAAAATTAAAATTAAAATTAAAATTAAAATTAAAATTAAAATTAAAATTAAAATTAAAATTAAAATTAAAATTAAAATTAAAATTAAAATTAAAATTAAAATTAAAATTAAAATTAAAATTAAAATTAAAATTAAAATTAAAATTAAAAAATTAAAATTAAAATTAAAATTAAAATTAAAATTAAAATTAAAATTAAAATTAAAATTAAAATTAAAATTAAAATTAAAATTAAAATTAAAATTAAAATTAAAATTAAAATTAAAATTAAAATTAAAATTAAAATTAAAATTAAAATTAAAATTAAAATTAAAATTAAAATTAAAATTAAAATTAAAATTAAAATTAAAATTAAAATTAAAATTAAAATTAAAATTAAAATTAAAATTAAAATTAAAATTAAAATTAAAATTAAAATTAAAATTAAAATTAAAATTAAAATTAAATTAAAATTAAAATTAAAATTAAAATTAAAATTAAAATTAAAATTAAAATTAAAATTAAAATTAAAATTAAAATTAAAATTAAAATTAAAATTAAAATTAAAATTAAAATTAAAATTAAAATTAAAATTAAAATTAAAATTAAAATTAAAATTAAAATTAAAATTAAAATTAAAATTAAAATTAAAATTAAAATTAAAATTAAAATTAAAATTAAAATTAAAATTAAAATTAAAATTAAAATTAAAATTAAAATTAAAATTAAAATTAAAATTAAAATTAAAATTAAAATTAAAATTAAAATTAAAATTAAAATTAAAATTAAAATTAAAATTAAAATTAAAATTAAAATTAAAATTAAAATTAAAAAATTAAAATTAAAATTAAAATTAAAATTAAAATTAAAATTAAAATTAAAATTAAAATTAAAATTAAAATTAAAATTAAAATTAAAATTAAAATTAAAATTAAAATTAAAATTAAAATTAAAATTAAAATTAAAATTAAAATTAAAATTAAAATTAAAATTAAAATTAAAATTAAAATTAAAATTAAAATTAAAATTAAAATTAAAATTAAAATTAAAATTAAAATTAAAATTAAAATTAAAATTAAAATTAAAATTAAAATTAAAATTAAAATTAAAATTAAAATTAAAATTAAAATTAAAATTAAAATTAAAATTAAAATTAAAATTAAAATTAAAATTAAAATTAAAATTAAAATTAAAATTAAAATTAAAATTAAAATTAAAATTAAAATTAAAATTAAAATTAAAATTAAAATTAAAATTAAAATTAAAATTAAAATTAAAATTAAAATTAAAATTAAAATTAAAATTAAAATTAAAATTAAAATTAAAATTAAAATTAAAATTAAAATTAAAATTAAAATTAAAATTAAAATTAAAATTAAAATTAAAATTAAATTAAAATTAAAATTAAAATTAAAATTAAAATTAAAATTAAAATTAAAATTAAAATTAAAATTAAAATTAAAATTAAAATTAAAATTAAAATTAAAATTAAAATTAAAATTAAAATTAAAATTAAAATTAAAATTAAAATTAAAATTAAAATTAAAATTAAAATTAAAATTAAAATTAAAATTAAAATTAAAATTAAAATTAAAATTAAAATTAAAATTAAAATTAAAATTAAAATTAAAATTAAAATTAAAATTAAAATTAAAATTAAAATTAAAATTAAAATTAAAATTAAAATTAAAATTAAAATTAAAATTAAAATTAAAATTAAAATTAAAATTAAAATTAAAATTAAAATTAAAATTAAAATTAAAATTAAAATTAAAATTAAAATTAAAATTAAAATTAAAATTAAAATTAAAATTAAAATTAAAATTAAAATTAAAATTAAAATTAAAATTAAAATTAAAATTAAAAATTAAAATTAAAATTAAAATTAAAATTAAAATTAAAATTAAAATTAAATTAAAATTAAAATTAAAATTAAAATTAAAATTAAAATTAAAATTAAAATTAAAATTAAAATTAAAATTAAAATTAAAATTAAAATTAAAATTAAAATTAAAAATTAAAATTAAAATTAAAATTAAAATTAAAATTAAAATTAAAATTAAAATTAAAATTAAAATTAAAATTAAAATTAAAATTAAAATTAAAATTAAAATTAAAATTAAAATTAAAATTAAAATTAAAATTAAAATTAAAATTAAAATTAAAATTAAAATTAAAATTAAAATTAAAATTAAAATTAAAATTAAAATTAAAATTAAAATTAAAATTAAAATTAAAATTAAAATTAAAATTAAAATTAAAATTAAAATTAAAATTAAAATTAAAATTAAAATTAAAATTAAAATTAAAAATTAAAATTAAAATTAAAATTAAAATTAAAATTAAAATTAAAATTAAAATTAAAATTAAAATTAAAATTAAAATTAAAATTAAAATTAAAATTAAAATTAAAATTAAAATTAAAATTAAAATTAAAATTAAAATTAAAATTAAAATTAAAATTAAAATTAAAATTAAAATTAAAATTAAAATTAAAATTAAAATTAAAATTAAAATTAAAATTAAAATTAAAATTAAAATTAAAATTAAAATTAAAATTAAAATTAAAATTAAAATTAAAATTAAAATTAAAATTAAAATTAAAATTAAAATTAAAATTAAAATTAAAATTAAAATTAAAATTAAAATTAAAATTAAAATTAAAATTAAAATTAAAATTAAAATTAAAATTAAAATTAAAATTAAAATTAAAATTAAAATTAAAATTAAAATTAAAAATTAAAATTAAAATTAAAATTAAAATTAAAATTAAAATTAAAATTAAAATTAAAAATTAAAATTAAAATTAAAATTAAAATTAAAATTAAAATTAAAATTAAAATTAAAATTAAAATTAAAATTAAAATTAAAATTAAAATTAAAATTAAAATTAAAATTAAAATTAAAATTAAAATTAAAATTAAAATTAAAAATTAAAATTAAAATTAAAATTAAAATTAAAATTAAAATTAAAATTAAAATTAAAATTAAAATTAAAATTAAAATTAAAATTAAAATTAAAATTAAAATTAAAATTAAAATTAAAATTAAAATTAAAATTAAAATTAAAATTAAAATTAAAATTAAAATTAAAATTAAAATTAAAATTAAAATTAAAATTAAAATTAAAATTAAAATTAAAATTAAAATTAAAATTAAAATTAAAATTAAAATTAAAATTAAAATTAAAATTAAATTAAAATTAAAATTAAAATTAAAATTAAAATTAAAATTAAAATTAAAATTAAAATTAAAATTAAAATTAAAATTAAAATTAAAATTAAAATTAAAATTAAAATTAAAATTAAAATTAAAATTAAAATTAAAATTAAAATTAAAATTAAAATTAAAATTAAAATTAAAATTAAAATTAAAATTAAAATTAAAATTAAAATTAAAATTAAAATTAAAATTAAAATTAAAATTAAAATTAAAATTAAAATTAAAATTAAAATTAAAATTAAAATTAAAATTAAAATTAAAATTAAAATTAAAATTAAAATTAAAATTAAAATTAAAATTAAAATTAAAATTAAAATTAAAATTAAAATTAAAATTAAAATTAAAATTAAAATTAAAAATTAAAATTAAAATTAAAATTAAAATTAAAATTAAAATTAAAATTAAAATTAAAATTAAAATTAAAATTAAAATTAAAATTAAAATTAAAATTAAAATTAAAATTAAAATTAAAATTAAAATTAAAATTAAAATTAAAATTAAAAATTAAAATTAAAATTAAAATTAAAATTAAAATTAAAATTAAAATTAAAATTAAATTAAAATTAAAATTAAAATTAAAATTAAAATTAAAATTAAAATTAAAATTAAAATTAAAATTAAAATTAAAATTAAAATTAAAATTAAAATTAAAATTAAAATTAAAATTAAAATTAAAATTAAAATTAAAATTAAAATTAAAATTAAAATTAAAATTAAAATTAAAATTAAAATTAAAATTAAAAATTAAAATTAAAATTAAAATTAAAATTAAAATTAAAATTAAAATTAAAATTAAAATTAAAATTAAAATTAAAATTAAAATTAAAATTAAAATTAAAATTAAAATTAAAATTAAAATTAAAATTAAAATTAAAATTAAAATTAAAATTAAAATTAAAATTAAAATTAAAATTAAAATTAAAATTAAAATTAAAAATTAAAATTAAAATTAAAATTAAAATTAAAATTAAAATTAAAATTAAAATTAAAATTAAAATTAAAATTAAAATTAAAATTAAAATTAAAATTAAAATTAAAATTAAAATTAAAATTAAAATTAAAATTAAAATTAAAATTAAAATTAAAATTAAAATTAAAATTAAAATTAAAATTAAAATTAAAATTAAAATTAAAATTAAAATTAAAATTAAAATTAAAATTAAAATTAAAATTAAAATTAAAATTAAAATTAAAATTAAAATTAAAATTAAAATTAAAATTAAAATTAAAATTAAAATTAAAATTAAAATTAAAATTAAAATTAAAATTAAAATTAAAATTAAAATTAAAATTAAAATTAAAATTAAAATTAAAATTAAAATTAAAATTAAAATTAAAATTAAAATTAAAATTAAAATTAAAATTAAAATTAAAATTAAAATTAAAATTAAAATTAAAATTAAAATTAAAATTAAAATTAAAATTAAAATTAAAATTAAAATTAAAATTAAAATTAAAATTAAAATTAAAATTAAAATTAAAATTAAAATTAAATTAAAATTAAAATTAAAATTAAAATTAAAATTAAAATTAAAATTAAAATTAAAATTAAAATTAAAATTAAAATTAAAATTAAAATTAAAATTAAAATTAAAATTAAAATTAAAATTAAAATTAAAATTAAAATTAAAATTAAAATTAAAATTAAAATTATTAAAATTAAAATTAAAATTAAAATTAAAATTAAAATTAAAATTAAAATTAAAATTAAAATTAAAATTAAAATTAAAATTAAAATTAAAATTAAAATTAAAATTAAAATTAAAATTAAAATTAAAATTAAAATTAAAATTAAAATTAAAATTAAAATTAAAATTAAAATTAAAATTAAAATTAAAATTAAAATTAAAATTAAAATTAAAATTAAAATTAAAATTAAAATTAAAATTAAAATTAAAATTAAAATTAAAATTAAAATTAAAATTAAAATTAAAATTAAAATTAAAATTAAAATTAAAATTAAAATTAAAATTAAAATTAAAATTAAAATTAAAATTAAAATTAAAATTAAAATTAAAATTAAAATTAAAATTAAAATTAAAATTAAAATTAAAATTAAAATTAAAATTAAAATTAATTAAAATTAAAATTAAAATTAAAATTAAAATTAAAATTAAAATTAAAAATTAAAATTAAAATTAAAATTAAAATTAAAATTAAAATTAAAATTAAAATTAAAATTAAAATTAAAATTAAAATTAAAATTAAAATTAAAATTAAAATTAAAATTAAAATTAAAATTAAAATTAAAATTAAAATTAAAATTAAAATTAAAATTAAAATTAAAATTAAAATTAAAATTAAAATTAAAATTAAAATTAAAATTAAAATTAAAATTAAAATTAAATTAAAATTAAAATTAAAATTAAAATTAAAATTAAAATTAAAATTAAAATTAAAATTAAAATTAAAATTAAAATTAAAATTAAAATTAAAATTAAAATTAAAATTAAAATTAAAATTAAAATTAAAATTAAAATTAAAATTAAAATTAAAATTAAAATTAAAATTAAAATTAAAATTAAAATTAAAATTAAAATTAAAATTAAAATTAAAATTAAAATTAAAATTAAAATTAAAATTAAAATTAAAATTAAAATTAAAATTAAAATTAAAATTAAAATTAAAATTAAAATTAAAATTAAAATTAAAATTAAAATTAAAATTAAAATTAAAATTAAAATTAAAATTAAAATTAAAATTAAAATTAAAATTAAAATTAAAATTAAAATTAAAATTAAAATTAAAATTAAAATTAAAATTAAAATTAAAATTAAAATTAAAATTAAAAATTAAAATTAAAATTAAAATTAAAATTAAAATTAAAATTAAAATTAAAATTAAAATTAAAATTAAAATTAAAATTAAAATTAAAATTAAAATTAAAATTAAAATTAAAATTAAAATTAAAATTAAAATTAAAATTAAAATTAAAATTAAAATTAAAATTAAAATTAAAATTAAAATTAAAATTAAAATTAAAATTAAAATTAAAATTAAAATTAAAATTAAAATTAAAATTAAAATTAAAATTAAAATTAAAATTAAAATTAAAATTAAAATTAAAATTAAAATTAAAATTAAAATTAAAAAATTAAAATTAAAATTAAAATTAAAATTAAAATTAAAATTAAAATTAAAATTAAAATTAAAATTAAAATTAAAATTAAAATTAAAATTAAAATTAAAATTAAAATTAAAATTAAAATTAAAAATTAAAATTAAAATTAAAATTAAAATTAAAATTAAAATTAAAATTAAAATTAAAATTAAAATTAAAATTAAAATTAAAATTAAAATTAAAATTAAAATTAAAATTAAAATTAAAATTAAAATTAAAATTAAAATTAAAATTAAAATTAAAATTAAAATTAAAATTAAAATTAAAATTAAAATTAAAATTAAAATTAAAATTAAAATTAATTAAAATTAAAATTAAAATTAAAATTAAAATTAAAATTAAAATTAAAATTAAAATTAAAATTAAAATTAAAATTAAAATTAAAATTAAAATTAAAATTAAAATTAAAATTAAAATTAAAATTAAAATTAAAATTAAAATTAAAATTAAAATTAAAATTAAAATTAAAATTAAAATTAAGAAAATTAAAATTAAAATTAAAATTAAAATTAAAATTAAAATTAAAATTAAAATTAAAATTAAAATTAAAATTAAAATTAAAATTAAAATTAAAATTAAAATTAAAATTAAAATTAAAATTAAAATTAAAATTAAAATTAAAATTAAAATTAAAATTAAAATTAAAATTAAAATTAAAATTAAAATTAAAATTAAAATTAAAATTAAAATTAAAATTAAAATTAAAATTAAAATTAAAATTAAAATTAAAATTAAAATTAAAATTAAAATTAAAATTAAAATTAAAATTAAAATTAAAATTAAAATTAAAATTAAAATTAAAATTAAAATTAAAATTAAAATTAAAATTAAATTAAAATTAAAATTAAAATTAAAATTAAAATTAAAATTAAAATTAAAATTAAAATTAAAATTAAAATTAAAATTAAAATTAAAATTAAAATTAAAATTAAAATTAAAATTAAAATTAAAATTAAAATTAAAATTAAAATTAAAATTAAAATTAAAATTAAAATTAAAATTAAAATTAAAATTAAAATTAAAATTAAAATTAAAATTAAAATTAAAATTAAAATTAAAATTAAAATTAAAATTAAAATTAAAATTAAAATTAAAATTAAAATTAAAATTAAAATTAAAATTAAAATTAAAATTAAAATTAAAATTAAAATTAAAATTAAAATTAAAATTAAAATTAAAATTAAAATTAAAATTAAAATTAAAATTAAAATTAAAATTAAAATTAAAATTAAAATTAAAATTAAAATTAAAATTAAAATTAAAATTAAAATTAAAATTAAAATTAAAATTAAAATTAAAATTAAAATTAAAATTAAAATTAAAATTAAAATTAAAATTAAAATTAAAATTAAAATTAAAATTAAAATTAAAATTAAAATTAAAATTAAAATTAAAATTAAAATTAAAATTAAAATTAAAATTAAAATTAAAATTAAAATTAAAATTAAAATTAAAATTAAAATTAAAATTAAAATTAAAATTAAAATTAAAATTAAAATTAAAATTAAAATTAAAATTAAAATTAAAATTAAAATTAAAATTAAAATTAAAATTAAAATTAAAATTAAAATTAAAATTAAAATTAAAATTAAAATTAAAATTAAAATTAAAATTAAAATTAAAATTAAAATTAAAATTAAAATTAAAATTAAAATTAAAATTAAAATTAAAATTAAAATTAAAATTAAAATTAAAATTAAAATTAAAATTAAAATTAAAATTAAAATTAAAATTAAAATTAAAATTAAAATTAAAATTAAAATTAAAATTAAAATTAAAATTAAAATTAAAATTAAAATTAAAATTAAAATTAAATTAAAATTAAAATTAAAATTAAAATTAAAATTAAAATTAAAATTAAAATTAAAATTAAAATTAAAATTAAAATTAAAATTAAAATTAAAATTAAAATTAAAATTAAAATTAAAATTAAAATTAAAATTAAAATTAAAATTAAAATTAAAATTAAAATTAAAATTAAAATTAAAATTAAAATTAAAATTAAAATTAAAATTAAAATTAAAATTAAAATTAAAATTAAAATTAAAATTAAAATTAAAATTAAAATTAAAATTAAAATTAAAATTAAAATTAAAATTAAAATTAAAATTAAAATTAAAATTAAAATTAAAATTAAAATTAAAATTAAAATTAAAATTAAAATTAAAATTAAAATTAAAATTAAAATTAAAATTAAAATTAAAATTAAAATTAAAATTAAAATTAAAATTAAAATTAAAATTAAAATTAAAATTAAAATTAAAATTAAAATTAAAATTAAAATTAAAATTAAAATTAAAATTAAAATTAAAATTAAAATTAAAATTAAAATTAAAATTAAAATTAAAATTAAAATTAAAATTAAAATTAAAATTAAAATTAAAATTAAAATTAAAATTAAAATTAAAATTAAAATTAAAATTAAAATTAAAATTAAAATTAAAATTAAAATTAAAATTAAAATTAAAATTAAAATTAAAATTAAAATTAAAATTAAAATTAAAATTAAAATTAAAATTAAAATTAAAATTAAAATTAAAATTAAAATTAAAATTAAAATTAAAATTAAAATTAAAATTAAAATTAAGAATTAAAATTAAAATTAAAATTAAAATTAAAATTAAAATTAAAATTAAAATTAAAATTAAAATTAAAATTAAAATTAAAATTAAAATTAAAATTAAAATTAAAATTAAAATTAAAATTAAAATTAAAATTAAAATTAAAATTAAAATTAAAATTAAAATTAAAATTAAAATTAAAATTAAAATTAAAATTAAAATTAAAATTAAAATTAAAATTAAAATTAAAATTAAAATTAAAATTAAAATTAAAATTAAAATTAAAATTAAAATTAAAATTAAAATTAAAATTAAAATTAAAATTAAAATTAAAATTAAAATTAAAATTAAAATTAAAATTAAAATTAAAATTAAAATTAAAATTAAAATTAAAATTAAAATTAAAATTAAAATTAAAATTAAAATTAAAATTAAAATTAAAATTAAAATTAAAATTAAAATTAAAATTAAAATTAAAATTAAAATTAAAATTAAAATTAAAATTAAAATTAAAATTAAAATTAAAATTAAAATTAAAATTAAAATTAAAATTAAAATTAAAATTAAAATTAAAATTAAAATTAAAATTAAAATTAAAATTAAAATTAAAATTAAAATTAAAATTAAAATTAAAATTAAAATTAAAATTAAAATTAAAATTAAAATTAAAATTAAAATTAAAATTAAAATTAAAATTAAAATTAAAATTAAAATTAAAATTAAAATTAAAATTAAAATTAAAATTAAAATTAAAATTAAAATTAAAATTAAAATTAAAATTAAAATTAAAATTAAAATTAAAATTAAAATTAAAATTAAAATTAAAATTAAAATTAAAATTAAAATTAAAATTAAAATTAAAATTAAAATTAAAATTAAAATTAAAATTAAAATTAAAATTAAAATTAAAATTAAAATTAAAATTAAAATTAAAATTAAAATTAAAATTAAAATTAAAATTAAAATTAAAATTAAAATTAAAATTAAAATTAAAATTAAAATTAAAATTAAAATTAAAATTAAAATTAAAATTAAAATTAAAATTAAAATTAAAATTAAAATTAAAATTAAAATTAAAATTAAAATTAAAATTAAAATTAAAATTAAAATTAAAATTAAAATTAAAATTAAAATTAAAATTAAAATTAAAATTAAAATTAAAATTAAAATTAAAATTAAAATTAAAATTAAAATTAAAATTAAGAATTAAAATTAAAATTAAAATTAAAATTTAAAATTAAAATTAAAATTAAAATTAAAATTAAAATTAAAATTAAAATTAAAATTAAAATTAAAATTAAAATTAAAATTAAAATTAAAATTAAAATTAAAATTAAAATTAAAATTAAAATTAAAATTAAAATTAAAATTAAAATTAAAATTAAAATTAAAATTAAAATTAAAATTAAAATTAAAATTAAATTAAAATTAAAATTAAAATTAAAATTAAAATTAAAATTAAAATTAAAATTAAAATTAAAATTAAAATTAAAATTAAAATTAAAATTAAAATTAAAATTAAAATTAAAATTAAAATTAAAATTAAAATTAAAATTAAAATTAAAATTAAAATTAAAATTAAAATTAAAATTAAAATTAAAATTAAAATTAAAATTAAAATTAAAATTAAAATTAAAATTAAAATTAAAATTAAAATTAAAATTAAAATTAAAATTAAAATTAAAATTAAAATTAAAATTAAAATTAAAATTAAAATTAAAATTAAAATTAAAATTAAAATTAAAATTAAAATTAAAATTAAAATTAAAAAATTAAAATTAAAATTAAAATTAAAATTAAAATTAAAATTAAAATTAAAATTAAAATTAAAATTAAAATTAAAATTAAAATTAAAATTAAAATTAAAATTAAAATTAAAATTAAAATTAAAATTAAAATTAAAATTAAAATTAAAATTAAAATTAAAATTAAAATTAAAATTAAAATTAAAATTAAAATTAAAATTAAAATTAAAATTAAAATTAAAATTAAAATTAAAATTAAAATTAAAATTAAAATTAAAATTAAAATTAAAATTAAAATTAAAATTAAAATTAAAATTAAAATTAAAATTAAAATTAAAATTAAAATTAAAATTAAATTAAAATTAAAATTAAAATTAAAATTAAAATTAAAATTAAAATTAAAATTAAAATTAAAATTAAAATTAAAATTAAAATTAAAATTAAAATTAAAATTAAAATTAAAATTAAAATTAAAATTAAAATTAAAATTAAAATTAAAAATTAAAATTAAAATTAAAATTAAAATTAAAATTAAAATTAAAATTAAAAATTAAAATTAAAATTAAAATTAAAATTAAAATTAAAATTAAAATTAAAATTAAAATTAAAATTAAAATTAAAATTAAAATTAAAATTAAAATTAAAATTAAAATTAAAATTAAAATTAAAATTAAAATTAAAATTAAAATTAAAATTAAAATTAAAATTAAAATTAAAATTAAAATTAAAATTAAAATTAAAATTAAAATTAAAATTAAAATTAAAATTAAAATTAAAATTAAAATTAAAATTAAAATTAAAATTAAAATTAAAATTAAAATTAAAATTAAAATTAAAATTAAAATTAAAATTAAAATTAAAATTAAAATTAAAATTAAAATTAAAATTAAAATTAAAATTAAAATTAAAATTAAAATTAAAATTAAAATTAAAAATTAAAATTAAAATTAAAATTAAAATTAAAATTAAAATTAAAATTAAAATTAAAATTAAAATTAAAATTAAAATTAAAATTAAAATTAAAATTAAAATTAAAATTAAAATTAAAATTAAAATTAAAATTAAAATTAAAATTAAAATTAAAATTAAAATTAAAATTAAAATTAAAATTAAAATTAAAATTAAAATTAAAATTAAAATTAAAATTAAAATTAAAATTAAAATTAAAATTAAAATTAAAATTAAAATTAAAATTAAAATTAAAAATTAAAATTAAAATTAAAATTAAAATTAAAATTAAAATTAAAATTAAAATTAAAATTAAAATTAAAATTAAAATTAAAATTAAAATTAAAATTAAAATTAAAATTAAAATTAAAAATTAAAATTAAAATTAAAATTAAAATTAAAATTAAAATTAAAATTAAAATTAAAATTAAAAATTAAAATTAAAATTAAGAATTAAAATTAAAATTAAAATTAAAATTAAAATTAAAATTAAAATTAAAATTAAAAATTAAAATTAAAATTAAAATTAAAATTAAAATTAAAATTAAAATTAAAATTAAAATTAAAATTAAAATTAAAATTAAAATTAAAATTAAAATTAAAATTAAAATTAAAATTAAAATTAAAATTAAAATTAAAATTAAAATTAAAATTAAAATTAAAATTAAAATTAAAATTAAAATTAAAATTAAAATTAAAATTAAAATTAAAATTAAAAATTAAAATTAAAATTAAAATTAAAATTAAAATTAAAAAATTAAAATTAAAATTAAAATTAAAATTAAAATTAAAATTAAAATTAAAATTAAAATTAAAATTAAAATTAAAATTAAAAATTAAAATTAAAATTAAAATTAAAATTAAAATTAAAATTAAAATTAAAATTAAAAATTAAAATTAAAATTAAAATTAAAATTAAAATTAAAATTAAAATTAAAATTAAAATTAAAATTAAAATTAAAATTAAAA
>CM059810.1:50146692-50153284 GCA_030435695.1 Brachymystax lenok tsinlingensis | reverse complement strand
AAGAGCAAAACCTGTTTACACCTGAATTATTATTGACTTCTCCAAACCTCCAATTGAAATAGTCTCCCACTGCTTTAAGTCAGGCACTACCCAGGCTTTCTGCCAAGGTTATTGGATAAAAACATGCCGGACGCAGCCGTTGTGTGTCTCAACTTCCTACACTAAAGCTTTATTTTCCTTTGTCTGCCATATAATAGTTTAACAATACAATGGCAGAACATTTTCATTTCAGAGTTTGTTTAAATGCAATCCTTTGGCTCTCTTATACAGGTTATAGTTACTGGGAATAAGGAGTCTGAGTACACTGTGGAGTATGTTATGATTCCTCTTTATGGATCGTGACGGGCCAAATTAGGCATGTAGCCACGAACGCTTCACTACTTTATGTGGTGGCTCACATACACACACACACACACACACACACAGCTGAATTTAGATAAGACCGCTTCTTTGCCACGCTTTCAGCAAACTCCAGACGAGGGAGGCGAGCGCTGGAGCTTTAAGCGGCAGTATTTTAAGCAGGAGGACTGACCTCAACCTCTCTCTTGTTTTAGGTACTTTTTCCTCAGTGTTTTTATATTGCACATGATTTCAAGCGGATTAACGCTCGCGGACTAGTTGGTCTTGGCTCTGTTGACGCCCCTTATGGCGCTGTTCTGTGTAGTGATGTTGTGGTCTCGTGGTCAAGGGCCTGGTTAATTGGTCCACTGACTGGGGTTAGCAGGGTTAATGGTTCAAATCCCAGGTGCCGGGCCACAGCTGTGGAGCCCTGGGGGCAAGAGTCGAAGCGGTATCCCGAATCGCTTTGGCGAGAGGCCAGCTGGAGGCTAGAGACTAATCTGTCTGATAAGAACTACATGGAGGACATCCCTGACTGTGGTGTGGTGTCCAGCCCAGTGTTTAAAAACTCAGGGTAAAAGACAACATCCTCAATTCTGAATGAATTAAAACCTTCATTGCCAGAAAATTAATTTTAGACAGCAGACACGTAATAATCAATGACAGTACAACATGTACAAATATAATTTAGAGAAAAATTAATACTTTGTATTTTACAGTGGTGACAGTGACACTGACGTTTTTTCAACTCCAAGCCACATTCCTTGGACATGCAACCATGTAAAAAGGAAATATCACCCGTCAGTTGTGTTACTGAGGCGCTGCCTGTTGCCGACAGCAACCACTGTCATGCCAGGCTATGAGAGAGAGAGAGAGAGAGAGAGAGAGAGAGAGAGAGAGAGAGAGAGAGAGAGAGAGAGAGAGACAGAGATGTGTGAAAGTGGGAGGGGAAGGTTTAAGGGTTAACTAAAGGTTTCATTTCGTCATACACCAGAGTAATGATTATACCAGAGTAATGATAATACCAGAGTAATGATAGTACCAGAGTAATGATAGTACCAGAGTAATGATACAATTTCAGAGTAATGATAGTACCAGAGTAATGATAGTACCAGAGTAATGATTATACCAGAGTAATGATAACACCAGAGTAATGATAATACCAGAGTAATGATAATACCAGAGTAATGATTATACCAGAGTAATGATAGTACCAGAGTAATGATAGTACCAGAGTAACGATAATACCAGAGTAATTATAATACCAGAGTAATGATAGTACCAGAGTAATGATAGTACCAGAGTAATGATAATACCAGAGTAATGATAGTACCAGAGTAATAATAATACCAGAGTAATGTGATAATACCAGAGTAATGATAATACCAGAGTAATGATAGTACCAGAGTAATGATAATACTATAGTAATGATAGTACAAGAGTAATAATAATACTCAGAGTAATGATAATACTAGAGTAAATGATAGTACCAGAGTAATGATAATACCAGAGTAATGATAGTACCTTTTGGTCAAAAGTAGTGGCACTATATAGGAATAGGGTGCCATTTCTGGGACACAAATCCAGCCATTGTTTTACGGTGACAGACATCTCAGACAACCTCCCTAAGCAAATGGAAGGCATAAAATTACAGCTCAGCATTAAGGTATAGCCTCCCTCACACACACACACACACACATCAGCACACACACACACACACACACACACATGTCAGGTATTAATGAGGCGAGGACGCTGGGTAATTTCCATGGTATGTTTGACACTATAGGAAGGGGGGAGAGGGAGGGGGGGACAACAACTGTACTGTCTGGCATCCTCTCAGACTGTTGTAAAAGAATAGTGCTGGAAGTGTGTGTGTGTCTCTGTCTCTGTCTCTCTCTACAGGGTGATTCAATGCCCCTGCTACTGATTAGCACTCCAGTGAAAACTGGGTAATGATGACCTGGGAAGGAGAGCTATAAGCAAATCTAGCTACCCCCACATGCACACAGTTTACAGTATGCACTAATCTCCATCCAGACCAGACCCATTGAATAAAAACTCATCTCCACGGTCCACTGCTGAGCCGGCCTGGCTAAACAACTTGACTTTCCTCCTCTTTTTCAAATCAACCATTTTTGCCTCAGAATACATTTGCGTGCTGGCTGGCCTGCCTGTGTGTGTGTGTGTGTTCACGTATGCCGTGTGTGTGCATTTGTGTGTGTGTGCATGTTCATCCAAGTTTGTGCGTGTTTGTGTGTTGCCATGTGGTGATTTATTCTACTCAGTCCCCTAGTATCGATCAGGCTTGATAAGCCTCTCAGAGGGAAAGGCCCAGGCATCCCAGCAGCTCCTTAAAAATTACACTGTGTTATGAGTGCTAAACAGGGAGATGTAAGCCCACATGAATAACAATAGCCTCACATTGGATTTTTGTAGTGTGCATAGCGGTGACAAGAAAAGGGAATTGGTTATTTGACCTAGACCACGCATTTGCAACATTAGTACTGTACGCAGTGTCATATAATCGTGCTTATGGAATGTGCTGAGGAAAGTTGTCATAATGTGGGGTGTTTATTTCCCTGTCAGTCCCTTCTAGCGATGTGTATCTCAGGATATCTCTATGTCTGTCTCCCTCGCATACGCCCCCATAGCCGCAGTGTACAAGCCAAACAACAACGCCTGTAAGTAGATCATCTCTGACGTGCTGTTTCTCCCCCAGCCTGGTGTCCATCATCAGAGGACAAGTCCCTGACGGCAGACGGAACCCCCTCATAGGAGCTCAATGTTACCTTCGGCCCACTACCTCCACCACGGATACACCATCACACGTTTAAAGGATTTCCGGCATGTAGGTCCATTAGACACACGCATGCACACACACACACACACACACCATACAGACTCTGGTCTTCCTCACACACTGACATCTCATACAGTATTTGATTTATGTTGTGTTTTCAGGAGTGGGTGATTGAGTCATCACTAGTGTGTCTGTGTGTGCATATTTGCGTGAATGTTTTCGCTTTGCATCGGTGAGTTTGTGAGAGAGAAAAAATAGAGAGAAACCGCAGCGTGTTTCTTCTCCCGTCCCTCTACGACTCTGTCTCACAGATCTCCCAAAATCGTCTCTCTCATGCAAATATAATCTCAGCTTCCCCCCAATGAAAAAACACACACTCACACCCCCAATGAAAAACCCTGCGCCATTTAAATGTGAACTGGAGGGCTGTTTAAAATGCATTGGATATACAAGAGCAGAATCAATTAGCCTGCGTCATTCTAGCGCAGGGCACACACACACACACACACCTCCACTACACCCTGACCCCCCACTCCCGGTGCTCTGGTGTTATTACAGCGAGTGTTCCTGCAACCCTCCTCGACACCAACCAGGAAATAGGAAACGCAGTCCGAGTCCCAAATAGCACCCTATGCTCTATATAGTGCACTACTTACTTCCCATAGGGCTCTGGTCAAAAGTAGGGCACTAGATAGGGAATAGGATGCAATTTGACCGAGGCGCAATCACTCCTAGGCCCCAGCCCCATCAGTGCCTTTTATTACACCACCCGCGCCCAATTAGATTGTAAAGCAGGTTAAGGGCAAAAGTGCAACCCGTGATATTTGGTGCTCCTGGCCTCATTGAGAGGAGGCTCTGTGTGATTGCTGGGAGTGTAATAGGTTGAATCTCTAGGGCGAGGCTAAGCTGCTAGATTGCAATAGGTGTGTGATGGCGACCGCTGTGGCAAATTGAATACATGAGGTTGCACCATGTTCCACACTGCAGTTTGCCATTATGTCATGCCCTGTTACTATAGACTGAATAATATGGAATAATTTATGTTGTTATAATAGGCTGCAATTTACCGCCATGCCACTGCTAAAATAGACTGAATATACTGCCATGCCACTGCTAAATCGACTGAATATACTGCCATGCCACTGCTAAAATAGGCTGAATATACTGCCATGCCACTGCTAAAATAGACTAAATATACTCCCATGCCACTGCTAAAATAGACCGAATATACTGCCATGTCACTGCTAAAATAGACTGATATACTGCCATGTCACTGCTAAAATAGACTGGATATACTGCCATGCCACTGCTAAAATAGACTGAATATACTGCCATGCCACTGCTAAAATCGACTGGATATACTCCCATGTCACTGCTAAAATAGGATGAATATACTGCCACGCCACTGCTAAAATAGACTGAATATACTGCCATGCCACTGCTAAAATAGACTGAATATACATGCTATGGAACTGTCATTGCCTTCAAATTAGTGGATTCGGCTATTTCAGCCATGTCACTGAGCTCTTCAGCACACTGCCATGCAATCTCCATAGACAATTACTGGCAGTAGAATGGCCTTACTGAAGAGCTCAGAAACTTTCAACGTGGCACCGCCATAAGATGCCTTTCCAAAATGTCAGTTTGTCAAATTTCTGCCCTGCTAAAGCTGCCCTGGTCAACTGTAAGTGCTGTTATTGTGAAGTGGAAACATCTTGGAGCAACAACGCTCAGCCGCAGTTGTAGGCCACACAAGCTCACAGAATGGGACCACCGAGTGCTGAAGCGCCAAGTTACGCAGTAAAAATCCAAACTGCCTCTGGAAGCAAAGAACTGTTAGTTGGGAGCTTCATAAAATTGGTTTCCATGGCGGAGCAGCCACACACAAGCCTAAGATCACCATGCGCAATGCCAAGCATCGACTGGAGTGGTGTAAAGCTCACCGCCATTGGACTATAACGCAGTGGAAACGTGTTCTCTGGAGTGATGAATCATGCTTCACCATCTGGCAGTCCGATTTGATTAATCTTTTTGGCGGATGCCAGGAGAATGCTACCTGCCCGAATGCATAATGCCAACTGTAAAGTTTGGTGGAGGAGGAATAATGGTCTGGGGCTGTTCATGGTTCAGGCTAGGCCTCTTAGTTCCAGTGAAGGGAAATCTTAACGCTACAGCATACAATGACATACTATCTAGACGATGCTGTGCTTCCAACTTTGTGGCAACGGTTTTGGGAAGGCCCTTCCCTGTTTCAGCATGACAATGCCCCCATGCACAAAGTGAGGTCCATACAGAAATGGTTTGTCGAGATCGGTGAGGAAGAAATTGACTGGCCTTGACCTCAACCCCATTGCCAAACACCTTTGGGATGAATTGGAACGCCGACTGCGGGTGCCTGGATTCAGCTTATTAGCCGTGGTATATTGGCCAAATACCACAAACCCTCGAGGTATACAGTCTCAAACCCCATGGTATACCGTCTCATATACCACTGCTGTCAGCCAATCAGCATTCTGGGCTGGAACCACCCAGTTTATAAATAACAAAATATCTGGTCATAACAGATTGAATGCTGGTGTCGCTGCTTGTCTGTGCTTGCATGAGAGTGTTCTTTATCTATGCATTTTCTGTATGTGTTGCGTGTGTGTCTTCACACTTCACCCCACCAGCCCCTCCAGAATATAGGACAGGACTTAGGGACCTTCTCTCTCTTCCACTCGGATGGTTCTCCCTATAGGCCGGCTACATGTTAAAAGACAAATTTAGCTAGCCAAACGGAGCTCTCTCTCACCACACACACACACACACACACATCCAATAATAATTGGCCCCATCATCTTATTTTCAGTACAGGAGAAAGAACATAATTTTTTTTTGTTCTGAGATAAGGAGTAGAGAGGAAGAGGGAGAGATATGGCAGGAAAGGAGAGAGGGAGAGAGGGAGTGGGAAGGAGACAGAGAGAGAGAGAGAGAGAGAGAGAGAGAGAGAGAGAGAGAGCCTCAGGTTGTACAGACTAGACAGGAGAGACAATTAGAACAGAACGGTCTGATCATCCTTCATCCTCACTCTACCTCCATCAGTGTCAAAGATACAGAGATCTCTTTCCCAGGGCCCAGGGACAACCAGGAGGAAATGAGTGAACATGTAAAATGCCCTTTCTACTGTCTGTGTGTGTGGGCTGAAGAGGGATGTGTGTGCGTGCCTGTGTGTGTCTGTCCATCTGTCTGTCCGCCTGTCTCTCTGTGTGAATGTACATGCCTGTGTGTTTACGTCACACCTCTAACCCCATCTCTCTCCACCTCTAACCCCATCTCTCTCCACCTCTAACCCCATCTCTCTCCACCTCTCTCCACCTCTAACCCCATCTCTCCCATCTCTCCCACCTCTAACCCCATCTCTCTCCACCTCTAACCCCATCTCTCTCCACCTCTAACCCCATCTCTTCTCCA
>CM059810.1:49984192-50141692 GCA_030435695.1 Brachymystax lenok tsinlingensis | reverse complement strand
TAGTTAAAAATGCCCCCTTCTAGATTGCAAAAGATAACACACACCAGAAAGCAGACACACATGCCAGAAACCAGACACACACACACACACACACCAGAAAGCAGACACACATGCCAGAAACCAGACACACACACACACACACACACAGAAACCAGACACACACGCCAGAAACCAGACACACACACACACACACCAGAAAGCAGACACACACGCCAGAAACCAGACACACACACACACACCAGAAAGCAGACACACGCGCCAGAAACCAGACACACACACACACACCAGAAAGCAGACACACACGCCAGGAAACCAGACACACACACCAGAAAGCAGACACACACACCAGAAAGCAGACACACACCAGAAAGCAGACACACCCACCAGAGAGAGAGGACTAGAGCTAGAAAGTGAATAAGTGAGGAGTGATAGGTCTTTGGAATCTGATGGACTTAGTAAATATCCTCAGTGCATGTGATGTGTACAGATTTGAGGTCATATTCCATTTAATTCCAACCTCCTCATACCCTCACTGACTCACCCTCCAAACCCCAGCCAGGGAGCTCTGTGGCCCCTGCTTTGAAAAGAGGGTGAAATGTGTTGGAATTAGGAGAGGCTAAGAGCAACAGAGAGACCTAACACCCAGGGCTTTCTGGAGCAACACACAAATGAAAAGACAGTGGATAGACAGCGGAGGAGCTCTGCACACACACACACAGTGGAGGCGCTCTCCACAGAAGATAACCCCTGCTTATGGTTATATGAAACGGCCTTCCATACGAGGACAGTCACTTACGCTAAGAAAACAGGCCAGGGAGATCTCTCTCTCTCTATTCTTCTTCTTCCTTTCTCTCCAAATAGTTTTCACAGATGAATGAATAGCGTTCTTGCCTCCATGTGACCTCTCCGTTCTCTTGTCACTTTGCCATACCACCCGGAGTGTAGCTGTACTGAGACTTTTCTGAACCCTCTCTGCTTTGATGTTCTCACTGAAAAGTGTTCAAAGATGACATTCTCCACTCCAGTCCTCTCAGGGTGTGCTAAGATGTACTAGCCCTTGTTGACCCACTCTCCTTTGATGTGTGTGTCCCCCCAACAGGTCCTCCAGGAGGAGACGTCCATCCCGGGCAGCGACCTCAACCTGCTGTACCTGTCCTCGCGGGCGGCCGGCTACAAGCCTGTCCTCAAGGTCACCATGACCCAGGCCAGTGTGCCCTTCAACCTCATGAAGGTAGGGACTTCTTCTTTTGGTGTAACTAAATTGTGACTGGCATTGCTATCTCCGTAGATCTTGCAATACAGCCCAAAATTAGGTGAATAGACTGACTACAATTTATTTGGATGTCAAATGCCTTTCGAGTGCAAAATGTACAGTCAGTCTCGCCCTAGCTGGTCATTATAATGCCCGTCTGAAAATGTATTTATTCCTTAATCTATTCCAGGTGCACCTGATGGTGGCGGTGGTGGGGCGTCTGTTCCAGAAGTGGTTCCCTGCCCAGCCCAACCTCTCCTACACCTTCATCTGGGACAAGACAGACGCTTACAACCAGAAGGTGTACGGCTTGTCTGAGGCAGTCGGTGAGTACTGTGGAGCAGGCCAAAGAACCCTACGTATTCATCATCTCCAGCACCAACACAACAGTAACCTGTGTTCTAGGTTTTGTGGGAAAAAGATACAGGGAGAGTAAATGTTTCAAATGACGTCATCGGTGTGCATCATGTGATTTTAACCAATTGCCTACTAATTGCTTACTAATTGCCTACTAATTGGTTGATGATGTCATTGGAAACACTTATCTTCCTCTATTTGTTTTTAAACAAAACATAGCAACACGCCATTTTCACATATGTTGATGTTGGGGTGGGCTGGAGATGATGAATATGAAGTTAGAAATGTCATTTAGAAATGTCCCTTTAAGGTTGATTTATCCCCGCAGGACAGTTACTCTTGGGCATGAAAGGTGACAGGCAGACACACATACTATTTCTTCAGTGAAGCTAACGCATGGCGTACTCCTTTGTCCGCCTTTCCTGAGCCCGTGTAGAGCACATACATTACATGTGCCTTTTGCTTAAACAGCTCTTTGTAAATGCCAAGGAAGCTCCTAACAGACTCCTGTCAAAGAACTGACTACATGTGTGGGCTGAACGGTTAAGGAAGTGTTTTGGTCTAAGATAGAACGTGGAAGCCTTCAGATCCGTCTGTGTGATGTCTGTCTTCACGATGATATGCTAATGCATTCCACACAAAACACAACCGCTGCTTTTGGTCGTTCTTCACTTTTTTCTTCGGGTGTTTTCTTTTCACATGTGTATGATAACTCTACAACACAAAAACCACCGCAGAGAGGAAGAACTTTGCAAACACACACACACACTCTCTCTCTCTCTCAGCTTGCTGAAGGTCATGACAAAAGATGTGGCTTCCTTCTAAATAAAGTACTGCCGTGGGGTGCTGCTGCTTCTGGAGACCGTTGATGGTTGTGCTCACAATGACATCCCTAAACACACTTGTCACCCTACGCTCAAGCTGTTTCACTCTGAGTCCCTGACAGGCAGGCAGACATGTAGCGGCTTGTTATTTTCCGTCCTGGGGGATTGGGGAGGGAGGGAAAGGAAGTTGGCCAGTGTAAAACTACCCATGTTTCTCTCATGTAAATAAATACAAAATGACCGCCTTCACGTAAATAAACTGTTAGACGCTGCAGGGTTCTTATTGTTGAGTCTGAGGTATTGTTGCTTTGCCAGGAAGGAAGAGATAGGAGAAGGAATAGGAGGGTGTTATTAGAAATGGCCCAGGTCCAAGTCATATTGATTGTTTGGGTTTTCACCTTCTAACCTCCCTTTCGTCAGCATTTGTTTTTTCCCAACTGCATTACGCCTGTCTGGTAATTTGGCCTGCGCCATTATTGATCCATCAGAGGGGGTTTGTCGTAATGTGATCGGCTGAAGACAGATAGGAGTTTAAAAGAGCTGTAAGGAGATAATTATCAAGTTTGGGAAAGTTCTGTTATTACAAACTGAGTGGAGCTGTTGAGATGTGACGGCAGAGATCAAATCAAATCAAATGTATTTATAAAGCCCTTCTTACATCAGCTGATGTCACAGAGTGCTGTACAGAAACCCAGCCTAAAACCCCAAACAGCAAGCAATGCAGGTGTAAAGCACGGTGGCTAGGAAAAACTCCCTAGAAAGGCCAAAACCTAGGAAGAAACCTAGAGAGGAACCAGGCTGTGAGGGTTGGCCAGTCCTCTTCTGGCTGTGCCGGGTGCAGATTATAACAGAACATTTACAAGATATTAAAATGTTCATAAAACAGGCAGAACAGTTGAAACTGGAGAAGCAGCACGGCCAGGTGGACTCGGGACATCAAGGAGTCATCAGGCCAGGTAGGCCTTGGAGGAATGGTCCTAATGCTCAGGTCCTCCTGAGAGAGAAAAATAAAGAGAGAGAGAGATAATTAGAGAGAGCATACTTAAATTCACACAGGACAACCGGATAAGAGAAGAAATACTCCAGATATAACACACTGACCCTAGCCACCCGACACATAAACTACTGCAGCATAAATACCTGGGGCTGAGACAGGAGGGGTCGGGAGACACTGTGGCCCCGTCCGACGAGATGAATTGTAATTGTGTAAGACGGCTAATTAGAATCACTCAACAAAAAAATAATAATACCACTAACATTGTCTAGGCTTATACTGTCGTTAGTCAGCTGGAGTCATCAACAGTATCTGTGCTAACCCGATCCCCTCCTTCCTGTTCCGGTTGTAGTGTCAGTGGGTTTTGAGTACGAGTCGTGTCTGGACCTGATCCTGTGGGAGAAGAGGACAGCCACACTGCAGGGCTATGAGCTGGACGCATCCAACATGGGAGGCTGGACGCTGGACAAACACCATATACTGGATATCCAGAACGGTAGGAACACGACTGCACACACACACACCAAGCACACATGCGTGGACCTCCCTACACACACAAAAAACAAACTAACATTTACACACATGCACACACACACTCATCACCAATGACTGTAAATATGAATGGACAAAGCCATCAATCATTTTATTTAACCTTTATTTAACTAGGCAAGTCAGTTAAGAACAAATTCTTATTTACAATGACGGCCTACCCCGGCCAAACCCGGACGACGCTGGGCCAATTGTGTGCCACCCTATGGGAGTCCCAATCACGTCCGGATGTGATGCAGCCTGGATTCCAACCATTTGAACCAATCATGTGACAATATTCTTTCCTATGTGTAGACTCAATATCGCATTGAAGCCAAATGAAGTCTGTTAAGATGGCGTCTCATGGAGACCTAACATGCGCAGTTTGAACTACTCCAGGAAGTGACGTTGCAGGCTAGCTCAGTGCTGCCCCCTCTTATTGAGTAACTCAAGTTGAAGGCTGACTGGGGTACTGCAGGCTAGCTCCAGTGCTGCCCCTCTTATTGAGTAACTCAAGTTGAAGGCTGACTGGGGTACTGCAGGCTAGCTCAGTGCTGCCCCTCTTATTGAGTAACTCAAGTTGAAGGCTGACTGGGGTACTGCAGGCTGACATTAGCAACTAAATGATCATTATAACTTCTTCTGTGTTCGATTTGAAAATAATCAGTTCAAGGAAATACATTTGATGCATTAGAAGCAATTATTGGTACCATTATTGTTTTCAGAAAAACGTTTCATTTACAGGAATATTGACCACGAAGATTGACATTTTTTCCCATTCACTATAATGGAGGATCCTGTTTTCTGCTAACAATGCCTCGTGTACCATGGTCGGCATTTGAACTTCCGTGGCTTCAGTGAGAAGGGAGCAGTCTTTCTCCTCTGCTCGTCACACATGTACAGATTCCCCCACCACCTCTACTTCCAGCTTAATGCCTCTCCTGCAGCCGTAACTCTAATTCATGCCTTGTTCACCTTTAGAAGCTTCCTAAGTGGTACCTTCTCAACAGATTTACACAGGGCTTATCGTTATTCGCTGACATAAGCTTGTTAAACAGGAAGCTCAACAGCGCATCAATTACAGGTGCTATCTATCGTACAGACACGGTGAGGAGCTTTAACAACGCTAAGTCACATCACAGTAGACAGGAATGAATCGGGGTGTGTGTGTGGTGTGTGTGTGTAAGCGCGTGTGTGTGTAAGCCACAACAGGGGCTGACTGACGACGGATCTCGTCTCGCACTCATGTTAATGTAAACACTGCTAACCAAACAACGAGCATCATCGACTTATCTGTCAGAGCGACCTTGATGGAGAGAGCGAGAGGGAGATACTTGGCAACCGAAACGTTTACGGGCCACGATGTCATCAACAAGACATCAGACAAGCTGTGATGTATGCCAGCCATGCCACCCTCTACCCTGACCGGGGATACTTCAACAGGAGAAACAGAGGGGAAGAGATGGCAGAGGGAAGAGAGAGAGGGATGGGGAGAAGAGATGGGGTGAGATAGAGAGCGGAGGAAGGAAAGAGATGGAGGGAAAGAGGTAGAGGGAGAGGAGGGAGGAGAGAGTGTTAAGTATCCTTAACACATACTGTATGTCTAAAGCCCTTAAAGAAGGTAAAGACCGGTCAGGACAGGATGTGTTCATAAGTGAATGTGTAGCAAAACCCCCACACACCATCCCCTTATCCTCAACCCCCCACGACCGCCAGCTTCCCCCCAGCTTTTAAATCAGATAAACGACTGCAGTTTGACGTCCGTCGACTTTTCAAACTGATGCGTGACTTAATTGAATCAGCCCCATCGTCCGAGACGACCGGCGACCATGACAGGAGTGGGAGAGATCAGATCAGACCGACAGGGACGGGCGCTCGCTAGATTTGCCTGTCATAAATACTCCTCCCAGAAAGACTCTTAACAGAGTGGATGTCTATAACAAACACACACATTGGATGTCCATAAGGACAGAAGGGATAATGGTGGTTCCTAGTGAAGGCCCAATCTACCAGAGTAATGAGGCTGGAGATGACATGAGGCTGCAGTGGTGGAGACTATCTGGGATCCTTGGGACATGCCCTACCCTAAACCCTGACCCTAACCTTAACCCCTACTCTAACCCTAACCATACACCTTACCTATCCTTAACCCTTACTTTACCCTAACCCTTACCTTAAACATTTTCAATTTCAATGGGATCCAACTGGGATTTCGTGAAAACCAGGAATTTATTGAACGATTCTGGAATTTTATGCTATTTATTTAACTAGGCAAGTCAGTTAAGAACAAATTCTTATTTAAAATGACGGCCTACATCGGCCAAACCCGGATGACGCTGGGCCAATTGTCCGCCGCCCTATGGGACCAATCACGGCCAGTTGTGAGACAGCCTGGATACGAACCAGGGTCTGTAGTGACGCCTCTAGCACTGAGATGCAGTGCCTTAGACCGCTGCGATACAGCCTGGATACGAACCAGGGTGTCTGTAGTGACGCCTCAGTGCCTTAGACCCGCTGTGATACAGCCTGGAATGGAACCAGGGTGTCTGTAGTGACGCCTCTAGCACTGAGATGCAGTGCCTTAGACCGCTGCGATACAGCCTGGAGATGGAACCAGGGTGTCTGTAGTGACGCCTCAGTGCCTTAGACCCGCTGTGATACAGCCTGGATACGAACCAGGGTGTCTGTAGTGACGCCCCAGTGCCATACACCGCTGCGATACAGCCTGGATACGAACCAGGGTGTCTGTAGTGACGCCTCAGTGCCTTAGACCCGCTGTGATACAGCCTGGATACGAACCAGGGTGTCTGTAGTGACGCCTCTAGCACTGAGATGCAGTGCCTTACACCGCTGCGATACAGCCTGGATACGAACCAGGGTGTCTGTAGTGATGCCTCAGTGCCTTAGACCCGCTGCGATACAGCCTGGAATGGAACCAGGGTGTCTGTAGTGACGCCTCTAGCACTGAGATGCAGTGCCTTAGACCGCTGTGATACAGCCTGGATACGAACCAGGGTGTCTGTAGTGACGCCTCAGTGCCTTAGACCCGCTGTGATACAGCCTGGATACGAACCAGGGTGTCTGTAGTGACGCCCCAGTGCCTTACACCGCTGCGATACAGCCTGGATACGAACCAGGGTGTCTGTAGTGACGCCCCAGTGCCTTACACCGCTGCGATACAGCCTGGATACGAACCAGGGTGTCTGTAGTGACGCCTCAGTGCCTTAGACCCGCTGTGATACAGCCTGGATACGAACCAGGGTGTCTGTAGTGACGCCCCAGTGCCTTACACCGCTGCGATACAGCCTGGATCACGAACCAGGGTGTCTGTAGTGACGCCTCAGTGCCTTAGACCCGCTGTGATACAGCCTGGATACGAACCAGGGTGTCTGTAGTGACGCCTCAGTGCCTTAGACCCGCTGTGATACAGCCTGATACGTAACCAGGGTGTCTGTAGTGACGCCTCAGTGCCTTAGGACCGCTGTGATACAGCCTGGAATGGAACCAGGGTGTCTGTAGTGACGCCTCAGTGCCTTACACGCCAAGTGATATACAGCCTGGATACGAACCAGGGTGTCTGTAGTGACGCCCCAGTGCCTTACACCGCTGCACCACTCAGGAGCCTCAGTATATATATAGTACAAGACTTTAGCTTCATTAAAACGTTATAATCTACACTCTTTTTAATGTGTGACCCATGCCCCTAAACTGATCATTAATTAAACTACTCAAGTTTATAGTTTATACCAACAGAGTTAGGAGGAGTGGACTTCTATACAACACTAACTCGTACAACCTTGAACATACCGTTTCCTTAACCTCTGCTACTCTCTGTAGACTTACTGTATGGAAAAGATTATCCCACTGCTATGGAAATAGTTTTAGCTATTGTAGAAGGGGCCAGAAGGCCTGCAGAATGAATGCATGGTTATGGGAAGTCCTGGACTTATTCATGTTTAGTTAGAAAACGAACAACCTTCAACCATCCGATGGCATGTTTGACATTACAGTCCTTTAGCAGACGCTGTTATTCAGTCACTCACATTCTGCGCTCACCAAACTGACGCTGAATGACAAAATACTGTCTAAAAAATACTGCAAATGTGTCACAAGCAAGTCACTTCAGTAACTAGCTGCAGAGATCAAAGACATTATTCCGAATATTCACAGTGCTAAGGGGGAAGCAAAGGACTAATCTGAGAATGAGAGTGTCTGATATTGAATACAGGCTATGTAGTGTGAGTAAAAATCAGTCTGAAGGACATTGATGCGCTGAATCCTAATTGCTGTTAAACGCTTCCCCTCCATTCATTCTTTGGTTCACACACATTAACTCACAATGCTCGTAGCTCGTTACAAAACACACACAAAGCTAATGAACGTATAATCACGTGTCCGGTTGTTTGGTTGTCGGGGGCGATCGTCGTCAGGCCGGCTCAGGTTGCCGGGGCGGTGGTGTAGGGGTACAGGGGGGTTCTAGGGGTCTTGCTCTTTCAGCCATCCAGCTCTTTAGTGACACTAAGCCTTCTTTCACGTCTCCGGCTTAGTCCCAGCTGTCCGAGGGAATTCCGCTAGTCTTTCATCTCACACACACAAACACACACACACACACACCACGATCACACACATATACACACACACACAAACACACACAAGCCCACATACACACACACATGCGTACACCACAGGCGTACACATGCACACATACGAACACACTACACATACAGTTGGCAGTTTGACCCAGTCCCAACACCCCCACTCTCCCACCCTCCTCTGGGTCCCAGTTAGTCCCCCTTCTCCTCATCCCACTCTCCCCCCTTTTCCAAGACCCCCAAACACGCACATACACACACTCACCCCCTCGGCACACACAGCTACTACCCCAACCACCCCATTACAACCCCATATCTCTATCTCCCTCCTGGCCCTTTGATTGGCCCCATTACTCCATCAGCTAGCACAGCAATCAGACCCCATTACTGGGGCATCTCAGCCAGCCTCCTTCTCACAGGACACTGAACCTCCATTACTGCTCTGTAGCCCCAAAATGGCCACCACAACACAGTTCCTGTCCATCAGTCCTTCAGTCCACCTACCAGGACAGGACACTTTACTGCTCTGTTGCCCCAAAATGGCCACCACAACACAGGTTCTGTCCTTCAGTCCTATAGTCCACCTACTAGGAAACAGATAGGACTCTGGACCATGCGTTACTGCTCTACAGAACCAAAATGGCCACCACAACACAGTTCCTGTCCATCAGTCCTTCAGTCCACCTACCAGGACAGGACACTGTACTGCCTGTTGCCCCAAAATGGCCGCCACAACACAGTTGTTTTGTGATATGTCACTTTTAAGTTGCATGTATTTGGAACTACATTGATCAGTCCAAAATTACTTTTGAATTCTGTCATGGAAATAAATGTATTTCCTGTTTCCAAGTCATTTACGGCTTCTTTGCCTTTAGTTTTCCATGTGGACCAATTTATCGGTGAATTCTGAAAAGCTTTCCAAGGATTGTTCCATAAGGTTGTGTTTTTAGGAAGTGATATTGGTTCTTGTAGAATATGTTTTGTTTTCTTCCACATGGTTATAGTGTTCTTAACTATATTGTTGTTAATGTCGTTGTAATGACAGCCTTGTCGTTGTTAGTCTCTGTCTTCTTCCCCTGGCCACAGGAAGTGTGTCATATATCACAGTACAATGGCAGCGGACACACTACCTTTCTTTCCTTCCCTCAATCTATCCCTCCTTCATCCTTCCTTCCCAATGTCCTCTATCTGTCACCACATCCATCAAATTACCAGTCATCCCTCTCTCTAAATCCCCAGGGCTTTCACTAGGCGGGAACTTGAGCCCTCACAGCAGCGGTGTGTGTGTTAGTGTGCGTGGGTCTCTCGCTACACACCCAGATCAAACACACTGACTAACAGATCCCTCTCACTGTTCGATTGCTGTCCAGATATTTATTTCCTTATAAAAATGCTTTCATACGCATCGATTTATTTCAAATGCGAGCAGCTTCCAGTATTTCTCCGTCTGCAGTGATATCTGAATCAGAGCCTGTTGTGCTTTCTGGTTTATATCACACATGCATGTACACACACACATAACACACACACACTCATGATGTCACCCCCGCTAGATGGACGTGTAAGAAGTGTTGGCCAGCAGCAATTAAGTGATAGATGACCACATCACAGCTTTCTCCTCGTAGACCATCATCACCACAAATCTCTTATCAAACATCTCCTCTTACATAAGGCCTCTAGGAATCCAGGAATCTGTCAGTCGCTCAACAGTTTAGAGAGAGGGAAAAGAGAGGGAGGAGAGGGAGAAGAGGAGGAGAGAGAGATGGGCGAGACGAAGCCACTGCTTTCGCTCCTTTTTTCCTCCGTCAGGCTGTTCCATCCTTTCAACTTCCTGTCTGCCAGCTTCAAAGCCCTGATTGGCCCTCAAACACTTCCTGTGTCGACGATGTCTTCCTTCCTGTGTCACAAACACCAGTGTGTTCTCAAGTGGACTCACAACTTGACCCCTCCATCTCTCTTTTAGTCGTTTTTTCAACCCCCCTCTTCTCCAGTGGGTGTGCAGGTCCAGATAAGCATAGTGTTTGGCAGCCATTATTATGTCCATCCGGCATCTGCAACCACGGCAGGTCTCTCAGGGAAGCAGTGATGTCTGTAATCTGAAAGACTGCATTCATGGACAGGGAAAAATAAGCACTCTACTTTCCGAGTGTGCCACTACCCATCTCACCCTGTAGACTCTAGACATCTCTCACGCGAACTCATTCTCAATATTTCATTCTCTCTCATTCCCTTTTTCCTTGTCCTGTGTGTTTTGGCAGCACTCTCACACACATAAAACTACCTAAAGGCAGTAGGAGGCAGGTGTTTTTACACACACACACACCCGTATCCTCGTACCGACCATCTCGCTCTGATTGGTTGGGAGCGTAATGTGGTGACGGAAGACCCTGGAGTGGTGAAACCCTGTGATATCCCCTCCTTCCTCTGTGCCTGTCTCCCTCCCTCTCTCCCTCTCTCTATCTCCCCCTCTCTCTGTCTCTCTCTCTCCTTTCATCTCTCCTTATCAGGCCTATTCAGAGGCCTGTGGTGCTGTAGCTCCAGCAGCCAGCTCAGCAGGTGGGCCTCACTACCCACAATCCCACTGAAGTCCTTGGCACCTGGGGAAGCCGGGGGCGCCTCGTTCTCATTCCCCATTTTAAACTCTCCCCCTCTCGCTCCCTTCCCTCGGCCTCGTAATTTATTGTAGTGTCTCACTTCAGCTGTTATTGTTTTCCAATTCTTCTGGGTTGAAAATCAGACAAAAAACACTCGGTTGGGTACAGTATTTTACCAGTCCATTGGTTGTGTTGACGTCAGAAGAGCTGGAGACAGTCAAACTCTTTCAGAGACCAAGCACCACAGGGAAGCTCTTATATCCATTACCTAGATTAAGCTCTTATATCCTTTAGCTACATTAAGCTCTTATAGCCATTACCTAGATTAAACTCTTATATCCATTACCTAGATTAAGCTCTTATAGCCATTACCTAGATTAAGCTCGATAGCCATTACCTAGATTAAGCTCTTACAGCCATTACCTGGATTAAGCTCTTATAGCCATTACCTAGATTAATCTCTTACAGCCATTACCTAGATTAAGCTCTTAAAGCCATTACCTAGATTAAGCTTTTACAGCTATTACCTAGATTAAGCTCTTACAGCCATTACCTAGATTAAGCTCTTATAGCCATTACCTAGATTAAGCTCTTATAGCCATTACCTAGATTAAGCTCTTACAGCCATTACCTAGATTAAACTCTTATATCCATTACCTGGATTAAGCTCTTATATCCATTACCTAGATTAAGCTCTTACAGCCATTACATAGATTAAACTCTTACAGCCATTACCTAGATTAAGTTCTTACATCCATTACCTAGATTAAGCTCTTACATCCATTACCTGGATTAAGCTCTTACATCCATTACCTGGATTAAGCTCTTACAGCCATTACCTAGATTAAGCTCTTATAGCCATTACCTAGATTAAACTCTTATATCCATTACCTAGATTAAGCTTTTACAGCCATTACCTGGATTAAGCTTTTACAGCCATTACCTAGATTAAGCTCTTACAGCCATTACCTAGATTAAGCTCTTATAGCCATTACCTAGATTAAACTCTTATATCCATTACCTAGATTAAGCTCTTACAGCCATTACCTGGATTAAGCTCTTACATCCATTACCTGGATTAAGCTCTTACAGCCATTACCTAGATTAAGCTCTTATAGCCATTACCTAGATTAAACTCTTATATCCATTACCTAGATTAAGCTTTTACAGCCATTACCTGGATTAAGCTTTTACAGCCATTACCTAGATTAAGCTCTTACAGCCATTACCTAGATTAAGCTCTTATAGCCATTACCTAGATTAAACTCTTATATCCATTACCTAGATTAAGCTCTTACAGCCATTACCTGGATTAAGCTCTTACAGCCATTACCTAGATTAAGCTCTTACAGCCATTACCTGGATTAAGCTCTTACAGCCATTACCTAGATTAAACTCTTATATCCATTACCTGGATTAAGCGTGGACAAGCAACTAGTGTGAAATACCAACCGACAAAGGTGTTTAGCACAGAAAGACAGGCAGGAGAAGCAGAGACAGGTCCAGAAGGATTATTATGAGAAATACATCTTGGTTAATGACTATTGACCGGCACTGTACCGGATTGGAAAATAATCACGCACATTTTGTTCCAGGCTTTTACACACATGGGTTGCAGTTTATTTAAATGAAATTGATAGAAAGGAAGAATTCTCAATCTACACACACAAACACAACACATACAACACACACACTACACACGCTACACACACAGCACCTGGCCACAGTGGTGATTTCCCTGGTAGGTCAGTCCAGGGCCTAACTAATTGAGTCTGTAATATTCCATTATATTCTTACTGTGAAATATATGTGTGTTGACTGTGGTAGGGCAGGGCCTGTGATGTCTGCTAAACTAGCACGTTGATTTCATTGGCATCATTAGCAGCCACAGCCTACTAAGCACAGATAAATACAACTGAAAACATGCTATTCTGTTCTTTTTAAATAAATTGTCTTGTATAATGTTTTTTTATGACCTTCCTAAACTAAATATGAATGGATTTATTAGACTGGCGTGTGTTGATAGGCTACTGGTCGAGGCCAGGCTATGCTGTTGTTAAATATCACGTCTGGTCATTTTGACCCTAATGGCGCTTTGAGGATGAAATGCAGAGAAACTTTATTTTATTTTATTTATCTCATAGGATTTGCTAGTTTAAAATACACATATTTAGGATAGGTGGGTTTAAGGTTTTTAATGAAATGAAGTTATTGAAATTCCAACATTGAAAATGGCCAGATTGACCGTCTTGGCTGTTCTAGTGTTAACGGCTCAACAGAAGGGCTTCAAGGTCAAGGTCAAGATCAGCATCACACAGAGAATGGCTGGACATGGAATAGAATCAGAATAGAACAGAATAGAATAGGACTCTAGTGTCCATCCGAGGATGGACATTTCTCTTAGGCATCACCGTACAATAATTATAATTATTATTCAAAAACATCATTCACATAGACATCATGGACAATACACTGCAGTCTTCAGGAAAATAATACTTTTCCAATCATTTTTCATTTACATTTACAATCAACCCAATACATTGATGTTATGGTCTTCCATTTAACTATGATGTCAGCTTCCATATTGTAGATATTTAAAACGGGCCACGTTCCAGTTCTAATCTCCATTACAGTGCATTATGTTGATTTTCTCTGACACGCCCAAGACGGTTATCCTCTCCGTCTCAATAATGGAAAATGTGTACAAGCATATTTTATCGTCTCTACTCGTTCACGCACAGACACACACAGACACACACACACTCGTTCATAATGCATGCATTCAGGCAGAACCAGGGATTATATTAACCCCTTGTTACCCTGATGTTGTAATACCCCATACAGCCCTATTGCATTGTTACACTAATGTGACCATGTCTGGGGTTCCTAAGGGAGTAGTTACTGTTAATGTCGCATACTCTGATATAGGAGTTCAACACATACAGAACATCTCTCAGAGGAGACTTAACCATATGTATGCAGCGGGTGGGGAATGCCACCTGCATTAATATACAGTGTGTGTTCTCTTAGCCCCATCCGTCTTTGTTAGGCCACTCCAGCACACACACACACACACACTATCCAAACCGCTCCACAGCCCCAATCACCCAATCACATCAGCTTTTCGAACAGGCACGGCGCTGAGCCGCCCGCTCTGCTATAGCTAACGCTAGCTCCACTCAGCAGGATCCATCACAGCCGCTACTGCTAGCTCCGCTCAATCAGCTAATCGATGAAAGCTCCTGGTGATCAGAGGGCACTAGGCTAACTAGCTACCTGAGATTTAGGGGGTTCGGTGCTTGGCTCTGGTTGGTCAGGGGTTCGAGCTGGCGGTGCGGACCCTTATTGTGCGGGGGCTCACTCACAGAGGGGTTTCTCTCTAAGATTGCGTCATTCATCTAGCGCTTAGTAAACCTAGCAAGCGGCAAAGCGGCTGCGCAGAATTCCAACATGTTGCCCGACTTGAATAATTTAAGGCACACAGCGTGAAGCCATCCTTTGAAGTACTTTCTTTGAAGCAAAATCCCCACTTTTTCCTCCTCTCTTCTCCTCCATCCATCTCTTCATCTCTTCCCCCTCTTGATCCAAAATAGCTACACCAAGACTTGGTCCTGTTTGCACTGCCTTTTGGTTCCCAGTGGAATAACTTTGGTGACGCTGCTTTTAGTAGTTCTCTGTTAGAGGGTTCTCTCCATCCCCTCCTTTCTCACTCACTCTCTCTCTCGCTGTCTTTCTGTCCTCTGAGTTCTGCTAAACATACTAAGGAGCGAGAAAAAGAGAGAGAAAGGAGGGACGAGACTGGTGTGGTTTGTCTGGGCGGTCTGGAGGAAGTGGAAATAATGACATGAAGTTTTGACGGAGGCTGTGGTTGAGGCGTATTTGCGAGCTGTGCAGATGACAGCAGTTTTGGGAGTTGTTGTTATTTCTGAATGACCCAAATGACCTACCCAACCATCCATCCATCCCTCATACCACTCTGTCTCTCTCTCTCTCTCCTGCAATTTCTCTCAATTTTCTTCACTCTCTCTCCCTTTCTCTCCACTGGCAAGCCCTTGAAAGATTTAAAAGTTATACTGAACAAAAATATAAACGCAACATGCAACAATTTCAAAGAATTTACTGAGTTAAAGTTCATATAAGGAAATCAGTCAACTGAAATAAATTATTTTCTTTATCCTGTGGATTTCATATGACTGGGAGGGGCCAGGCCCAGCCAATCAGATTTAGTTTTTCCCCACAAAATGGCTTTATTACAGACAGAAATACTCCTCAGTTTCATCAGATGTTCTCGTCTCAGACGATCCCGCAGGTGAAGAAGCCGGATGTGGAGGTCCTGGGCTGGCGTGTTCCCGATTTGACCTACTGCCATATTCTCTAAAACAACGTTGTAGGTGGCTTATGGTAGAGAAATTAACATTAAATTCTCTAGCAACAGCTCTGGTGGACATTCCTGCAGTCAGCATGCCAGTTGCAGGCTCCCACAAAACTTTAGACATCTGTGGCATTGTGTCATGTGACAAAACAGCACATTTTAGAGTGTCCTTTTATTGTCCCCAGCACAAGGTGCATCTGTGTAAAGATCATGCTGTTTAATCAGCTTCTTGATATGCCACACCTGTCAGGTGGATGGATTATCTTGGCAAAGGAGAAATGCACACTAACAGGAATGGAAACAAATTTTGGCACACAATTTGAGAGAAATAAAAACATTGTGCGTATGGAACATTTTATTTCAGCTCATGGGACCAACACTTTACGTTGCATTTATATTTTTGTTCAGTGTAAATTACAGGGAAAAAGTCCTTGCATATTTATTGTAGAGTAATACAAACATGGAAAGCTTTTAGTGACACTTTTCCAAATATGATATCACACATGCCTTTTACAGAGTATACACTGAGTGTACAAAACATTAGGAACACCTTCCTAGTATTGAGTTGCACCCCCTTTTGCCCTCAGAAAAGCCTCAATTCGTCGGGGCATGGACTCTACAAGGTGTCGAAAGCGTTCCACAGGGATGCTGGCCCATGTTGACTCCAATGCTTCCCAAAGTTGTGCCAATTTGGCTGGATGTCCTTTGGGTGGTGGACCATTCCTGATACACATGCGAAACTGTTGAGTGTGAAAACCCAACAGCTGTTTCAGTTCTTGACATAAACCGGAGCGCCTGGCACCTACTACCATATCCCGCTCAAAGGGACTTAAATCTTTGTCTTGCTACTTGAAAGCATCAAGGCAATACCAGCAATAGCTGCCTATGTTGTACAGCCAGCCAACCATTCAATCCTGAGACTGTGAAGGGAGCTTGATGACCTTAAAGTAGGTGTTTGAATTTACATACTTTCATGTTGTTTGTTGTCTGTGCATCGATGTGTATGTACACTCACGTTTTCCCTCCGTCAGACATTCGTTATTCTATTTCGTAACTCTCGGCCACGCCACGACACGCAAGGCCCGCTTGCCGCCCATGATTCCCTCCGACTCCTCCGCCTCTCTCCCGATGTCCTTTGATCCAACCAGAGCCATGAAATAAAGATCAAAGGCTTTCTCTCCCTCTCTCTCCACCCGCCTCCACACCTTGTTGCACCCGCACTCCACACCTTGTTGCCTCAGACACGCATCGCACCACACCTCGCTCTACCACAGATAAAAGACCCTGTGTGTTGATGGACAGGTCCAGTCTATTTGATCCACTGTTAGGCCTCGTCAGCAGGGGTGCTGATCATAAAGAAACTGAGGAAAGGAACAAAGTCAAAACAAGACTGCATGTTGTAAAACTATAATTTTACAAATCTTTTTCAACGTTTATTTATTTTATTTTTTACTTTGTTCTTTACTTTGTACTTATATTTTGGTATTTCTAAAGCCTGGCTGTAGGCTACCCAATGAACTGACACACTGCCTCTAGCATTAGTTCCTGTTGTCATTAGCTGCGGTTACCAGAACACCAAGCCCCTCTCCCCTCCATCACCATATCCTCAAGCCTGATATTAAACGGCAGTGTTTTGGATCCAACTGAAAACACAACCCCACTGGCTACATCACACAGCCCAAAATCCACACAGCAGCACCCTCGGCCACTTTCTCTTCCTCTCTCTCTTTATCTCTCATTCAGCGTACCATAGTCAACTCCCATTCCCCCACAGCCAATCAGAAACTGTTCCTGTCACGCGCCAGCCAATCAGTGCCGATCTCTGGGCGTGTGTTTGTTCCAATGGCCCTCAGAAGACAGGGCATGGCACAGCACAGAGGGAAGCTCAGTACATCCTGGGGGGAGCTTAGTTTAACAACATTCCCATATATCCCCACAATATTCCCAAAACATCCCCATATAGCCCCACAATATTCCCTAAACATCCCCATATATCCCCATAATATTCCCTAAACATCCCCATATATCCCCATAATATTCCCTAAACATCCCCATATATCCCCACAATATTCCCAAAACATCCCCATATATCCCCACAATATTCCCAAACATCCCCATATATCCCCATAATATTCCCAAAACATCCCCACAATATTCCCAAAACATCCCCATAATATTCCCTAAACATCCCCATATATCCCCACAATATTCCCAAAACATCCCCATATATCCCCACAATATTCCCAAAACATCCCCATATATCCCCACAATATTCCCAAAACATCCCCATATATCCCCACAATATTCCCAAAACATATATCCCCACAATATTCCCAAAACATTTCCATAGTGTTTCATTTCATTTCTATAGTATATTTAGTGCTTTTAGTGGAAAGAAAAAACGTCCCAACAATAATTTTAGGCGCCAGCACTCATTTTAATTTTACTATACCAGGGTTGATATTTTAGAGCGAATATTCAATAAGAAGTTTTAGGTGGCCAATTCATGCACTAAGTGTATGGAGCAGAAAGGAACCTGAGACAGGGACAATGTCAAGGCACCAGACCTGAGAGAATAGAATGATTGATTAACCGGCTGCAATTGTATTGATTTGGTAGCTATTTCCTTTACTGCCGGAGGGAATTATACTTGAAGGGAAATAATTGATGATAATGAGAGCAGTAATTAAATAGTTATGTATTTGCAAAGATAAATATATTGTTGAGGAAGCTATTGATATGGATGATGATAACACTAATGATACTGTACTTAGTAATTATAATAGTATTATTTAAGTACAATATTATAGTATGATTTAAAAGTATTTAATGTCATTTTTAAATAATGATGTATTGAATAAATACAATATTATTTAATCATTATTATTATCATAAGTATTACCATTAGTATAGCTATTAATCAGAACAATATTAATGTAGTAATTATGTATGTAGTATTTTCATCACGTTATTAAGAGTTGTATTACCTTATATATCAGTTATGTCCCCATGAATATGCTGATAATCAAGTAGCTGTAATTATTATTTTAGTTGTCCACAATTTTTATTGCTAGCTACAAAAGTAATCATTTTGATTATCGCATTTTTAAGTATTAAGTATTTGTATCTTTAGTTTTTATATACAGATATATATATACAGATATATATATTTTATAGTTTTTATATACAGATAGTTGTATTTATTGATAGAGGCTATTTCAGAATAGCAGTGGTTTGAAGTACTGCACTTTATACTAGATGCAGTTGTTGCTTTGAAAACTACACCTACGGCTGATCCCATTTAACTCCTTTGTCTTTCGACAGTTTTTTCAAATCAGCAGCCTGTTGTGTGTTACTGGTGGGGGAGGCTTCATGCTGTTAAATGTGTGGTGACACACACATGCATCTTTTCATCTCCCACACTGTGTGATCCTATGAAACCCTGTTGAGAGGAAAGAGAGAACATACTGTATGTTTCCCATGCCAATAAAGCCCTATGAATTGAATTGAATGGAAGGAGAGAGACAGGTGCAGGTTCCGGCAACACCTACCCAGGGTGCCCCATACCCAGAACACCCTCATCACCCCAGCCCTAACACCCAGCCCCAGCACCATACACCAGCGCTAACACCATTTATCGATTCCAAACGACCCCCATTGCCAGATAAAAACCTGCCCTCAGGCCCAGCACCACGTAAAGGAACATTCCAATGATCAAAAAGCCCTTAATCATGACAACAGGAGCAGCTGTCGTGTCAACCCATTTAAACCCTGCTACGTTTCCTTCAGATCACATTCTCACAGAGGTGAAAATCATCTTGAGAAATCAAATATTCAAAGCTTGTATTAATTACACACTATTGGTGAAATGCTAATGGTGTGTGTGTGTGTGTGTGAGTGAGTGAAGTGGGTCTCATTTTAAAGCAGTGAGTGTTTATTTCCTCGCTGCATAGCTGGTTAGCCTTGGGGCGAGGATTAACAGGAAGTGGTGTTGAGTTAAAAAGGGAAAACAACATTGGGCTGAATTTGTTCTATGGAAGAGAGAAGTTTGTAACGCTTTGTTTTGATTTTCCTGTGGTGATCTTCTGGTCAAGTGAAACTGTTGCAACTACCGGGCATTCAAAGTGTCACATTGATCTCTCAACCGCGTTTGCAACAAGACAAATCATATTCCCTCTACATATAAGCTGTTATTTGATAATACTTTACAGTTTAAATATGCGCCACCTCCATTTTTGTAATTTTTGGCGAACATTGAAGTTCAGAAATTACACAAATGTACAAAAAGCTACATGTATAAGCCGACAACAACAATGTTTCGTCAATCTTCCACTCATCACAATGACACACGACTTTGACACAGCAACTAATCGTCCTCTCCATCACCCTTCCTCCCCCCTCCCCATCCAGGCATCCTGTACAAGGGCAACGGTGAGAACGTGTTCATCTCCCAGCAGCCCCCAGTGATCAGCAGCATCATGGGTAACGGCCGGCGCCGCAGCATCTCGTGCCCCAGCTGTAACGGCCAGGCGGAGGGCAACAAGCTGCTGGCCCCCGTGGCGCTGGCCTGTGGCGCCGATGGGAGCCTCTTCGTTGGGGACTTCAACTACATCAGACGCATCTTCCCCTCTGGGAACGTCACCAGTGTTATGGAGCTCAGGTAAGCATGGAGAGAGGGGAAAAACTAGCCTATTTGTTGTACTTTTCTTTTAATCTGAATCAAACCGATGTTGATGATACCGTTTATTTCTTGAAGATGGTTTTACTTTTACAATGTTCTTGATCTGTGGTTGTTATACCTACTTCTGATGAGTGACATAAGTAGAGAAAGAGGGATGGATGGATGGAGGTGGGGTGTGTGGGTGGCGTTGGGTGGATGGATGGATTGAAGGGGTGGAGCTCTGCTTGCCAGGCCCTCAAACAATGGTTTGGGGAAGGGAGATGGACAGGAGAATTCAGTGATGGATGGCTGGATGACACAAGAGCTACCCCCTGATACACACACATTGATTTGTTTCAGTAAAAATGCAATTTCACACTCACTACATGTGGAGAGTGGTCAGTGGTATCTGGTCATTTACAATGATGAGATACAGAGATGTTATGGATGGCAAACACACACACACACACACACCCTGTTAGCCCTGTTATGAACACTCACTGCTCATAAATTACCTTCTCACATTTTACCCTGACGAAATATATCATGTCTCTCTTTCTTCTCCAGCTTCTCCTTCTCCCTCCTCCTCTCTCTCTCTCTCTCTCTCTCTCTCTCTCCCTCTCCCCCTCCGCCTCTGTCTCTCTCTCTCTCTCTCTCTCTCTCTCTCTCTCTCTCTCTCTCTCTCTCTCTCTCGCTCTCTCTCTCTCCCCTCCTCCCTCTCTCTCTCTCTCTCTCTCTCTCTCTCTCTCTCTCTCTCTCTCTCTCTCTCTCTCTCTCTCTCTCGCTCCGCTCGCTCTCTCGCTCTCTCTCCCTCTCTCCCTCTCTCTCTCTCTCTCTCTCTCTCTCTCTCTCTCTCTCTCTCTCTCTCTCTCTCTCTCTCTCTCTCTCTCTCTCCGCCCAGCACACAGTAATGCACCCAGGCTTAACTCAATTTCATTATTGGCTTGGTGGGTAATGCCCAGTCCTGTAAATTAAATTTACTAATTAGAAAAAGAGAGAGAGAAAGCATTGGCATATACAGTAATCCCAGCATCCTGGCTAGTCACCGGGGGTGCTAACGCTGTTGTTTAGGCCCTGCCTCTTCATTGTCTGGAACACAATCAATAGGCCATTATGAGCCTGTTAACCTGGAGCACAAGTCTGGAACGCTAATGCTAGCTCCCAGGTGAACCATTCATGCTAACGCAAACACTAGCTCCCAGGTGGACGGCTGTATGTGTGTGGGGGGTATGTGTACTGTATGTTAATGTGTCCGTGTGTATGACAATTGTTATTGTGTGTGTGTGTGTGTGTGTGTGTGTGTGTGTGTGTGTGTGTGTGTGTGTGTGTGTGTGTGTGTGTGTGTGTGTGTGTGTGTGTGTGTGTGTGTGTGTGTGTGTGTGTGTAGACATCTCTCTTCCTTCAGATCCATGGCAGGACCTGTCTCTCTCTTCTGTGTGTTCTCCATTCTGACTAACCAACACTCTTCTATTATCTCTCTCTTCTGTGTGTTCTCCATTCTGACTAACCAACACTCTTCTATTATCTCTCTCTTTCTGTGTGTTCTCCATCCTGACTAACCAACACTCTTCTATTATCTCTCTCTTTCTGTGTGTTCTCCATCCTGACTTACCAACACTCTTCTATTATCTCTCTCTTTCTGTGTTCTCCATCCTGACTAACCAAAACTCTAGTAATATCTCTCTCTTTCTGTGTGTTCTCCAGTCTGACTAACCAACACTCTTCTAGTATCTCTCTCTTTCTGTGTGTTCTCCAGTCTGACTAACCAACACTCTTCTATTATCTCTCTCTTTCTGTGTGTTCTCCAGTCTGACTAACCAACACTCTTCTATTATCTCTCTCTTTCTGTGTGTTCTCCAGTCTGACTAACCAACTTGCACTCTTCTATTATCTCTCTCTTTCTGTGTGTTCTCCAGTCTGACTAACCAACACTCTTCTATTATCTCTCTCTTTCTGTGTGTTCTCCAGTCTGACTAACCAACACTCTTCTATTATCTCTCTCTTTCTGTGTGTTCTCCATTCTGACTAACCAACACTCTTCTATTATCTCTCTCTTTCTGTGTGTTCTCCATTCTGACTAACCAACACTCTTCTATTATCTCTCTCTTTCTGTGTGTTCTCCATTCTGACTAACCAACACTCTTCTATTATCTCTCTCTTTCTGTGTGTTCTCCATCCTGACTAACCAACACTCTTCTATTATCTCTCTCTTTCTGTGTGTTCTCCATCCTGACTTACCAACACTCTTCTATTATCTCTCTCTTTCTGTGTTCTCCATCCTGACTAACCAAAACTCTAGTAATATCTCTCTCTTTCTGTGTGTTCTCCAGTCTGACTAACCAACACTCTTCTATTATCTCTCTCTTTCTGTGTGTTCTCCATCCTGACTAACCAACACTCTTCTATTATCTCTCTCTTTCTGTGTGTTCTCCAGTCTGACTAACCAACACTCTTCTATTATCTCTCTCTTTCTGTGTGTTCTCCAGTCTGACTAACCAACACTCTTCTATTATCTCTCTCTTTCTGTGTGTTCTCCATTCTGACTAACCAACACTCTTCTATTATCTCTCTCTTTCTGTGTGTTCTCCATTCTGACTAACCAACACTCTTCTATTATCTCTCTCTTTCTGTGTGTTCTCCATTCTGACTAACCAACACTTCTATTATCTCTCTCTTTCTGTGTGTTCTCCATCCTGACTAACCAACACTCTTCTATTATCTCTCTCTTTCTGTGTGTTCTCCATTCTGACTAACCAACACTCTTCTATTATCTCTCTCTTTCTGTGTGTTCTCCATTCTGACTAACCAACACTCTTCTATTATCTCTCTATTTCTGTGTGTTCTCCAGTCTGACTAACCAACACTCTTCTATTATCTCTCTCTTTCTGTGTGTTCTCCATTCTGACTAACCAACACTCTTCTATTATCTCTCTCTTTCTGTGTGTTCTCCATCCTGACTAACCAACACTCTTCTATTATCTCTCTCTTTCTGTGTGTTCTCCATTCCTGACTAACCAACACTCTTCTATTATCTCTCTCTTTCTGTGTGTTCTCCATTCTGACTAACCAACACTCTTCTATTATCTCTCTCTTTCTGTGTGTTCTCCATTCTGACTAACCAACACTCTTCTATTATCTCTCTCTTTCTGTGTGTTCTCCATTCTGACTAACCAACACTCTTCTATTATCTCTCTCTTTCTGTGTGTTCTCCATTCTGACTAACCAACACTCTTCTATTATCTCTCTCTTTCTGTGTGTTCTCCATTCTGACTAACCAACACTCTTCTATTATCTCTCTCTTTCTGTGTGTTCTCCATCCTGACTAACCAACACTCTTCTATTATCTCTCTCTTTCTGTGTTCTCCATCCTGACTTACCAACACTCTAGTAATATCTCTCTCTTTCTGTGTTCTCCATCCTGACTAATCCATACTCTTCTATTATCTCTCTCTTTCTGTGTGTTCTCCATCCTGACTAACCAACACTCTTCTATTATCTCTCTCTTTCTGTGTGTTCTCCAGTCTGACTAACCAACACTCTTCTATTATCTCTCTCTTTCTGTGTGTTCTCCATTCTGACTAACCAACACTCTTCTATTATCTCTCTCTTTCTGTGTGTTCTCCATTCTGACTAACCAACACTCTTCTATTATCTCTCTCTTTCTGTGTGTTCTCCATCCTGACTAACCAACACTCTTCTATTATCTCTCTCTTTCTGTGTGTTCTCCATTCTGACTTACCAACACTCTTCTATTATCTCTCTCTTTCTGTGTTCTCCATCCTGACTAACCAACACTCTAGTAATATCTCTCTCTTTCTGTGTGTTCTCCAGTCTGACTAACCAACACTCTTCTATTATCTCTCTCTTTCTGTGTGTTCTCCATCCTGACTAACCAACACTCTTCTATTATCTCTCTCTTTCTGTGTGTTCTCCATCCTGACTAACCAACACTCTTCTATTATCTCTCTCTTTCTGTGTGTTCTCCAGTCTGACTAACCAACACTCTTCTATTATCTCTCTCTTTCTGTGTGTTCTCCATTCTGACTAACCAACACTCTTCTATTATCTCTCTCTTTCTGTGTGTTCTCCATTCTGACTAACCAACACTCTTCTATTATCTCTCTCTTTCTGTGTGTTCTCCATTCTGACTAACCAACACTCTTCTATTATCTGTCTCTTTCTGTGTGTTCTCCATTCTGACTAACCAACACTCTTCTATTATCTCTCTCTTTCTGTGTGTTCTCCATCCTGACTAACCAACACTCTTCTATTATCTCTCTCTTTCTGTGTGTTCTCCATCCTGACTTACCAACACTCTTCTATTATCTCTCTCTTTCTGTGTTCTCCATCCTGACTAACCAACACTCTAGTAATATCTCTCTCTTTCTGTGTGTTCTCCAGTCTGACTAACCAACACTCTTCTATTATCTCTCTCTTTCTGTGTGTTCTCCATCCTGACTAACCAACACTCTTCTATTATCTCTCTCTTTCTGTGTGTTCTCCATCCTGACTAACCAACACTCTTCTATTATCTCTCTCTTTCTGTGTTCTCCAGTCTGACTAACCAACACTCTTCTATTATCTCTCTCTTTCTGTGTGTTCTCCATTCTGACTAACCAACACTCTTCTATTATCTCTCTCTTTCTGTGTGTTCTCCATTCTGACTAACCAACACTCTTCTATTATCTCTCTCTTTCTGTGTGTTCTCCATTCTGACTAACCAACACTCTTCTATTATCTCTCTCTTTCTGTGTGTTCTCCATTCTGACTAACCAACACTCTTCTATTATCTCTCTCTTTCTGTGTGTTCTCCATCCTGACTAACCAACACTCTTCTATTATCTCTCTCTTTCTGTGTGTTCTCCATTCTGACTAACCAACACTCTTCTATTATCTCTCTCTTTCTGTGTGTTCTCCATTCTGACTAACCAACACTCTTCTATTATCTCTCTCTCTCTTTCTGTGTGTTCTCCATCCTGACTAACCAACACTCTTCTATTATCTCTCTCTTTCTGTGTTCTCCATCCTGACTAACCAACACTCTAGTAATATCTCTCTCTTTCTGTGTGTTCTCCAGTCTGACTAACCAACACTCTTCTATTATCTCTCTCTTTCTGTGTGTTCTCCATCCTGACTAACCAACACTCTTCTATTATCTCTCTCTTTCTGTGTGTTCTCCAGTCTGACTAACCAACACTCTTCTATTATCTCTCTCTTTCTGTGTGTTCTCCATCCTGACTAACCAACACTCTTCTATTATCTCTCTCTTTCTGTGTGTTCTCCAGTCTGACTAACCAACACTCTTCTATTATCTCTCTCTTTCTGTGTGTTCTCCATTCTGACTAACCAACACTCTTCTATTATCTCTCTCTTTCTGTGTGTTCTCCATCCTGACTAACCAACACTCTTCTATTATCTCTCTCTTTCTGTGTGTTCTCCAGTCTGACTAACCAACACTCTTCTATTATCTCTCTCTTTCTGTGTGTTCTCCATTCTGACTAACCAACACTCTTCTATTATCTCTCTCTTTCTGTGTGTTCTCCAGTCTGACTAATCAATACTCTTCTATTATCTCTCTCTTTCTGTGTGTTCTCCAGTCTGACTAATCAATACTCTTCTATTATCTCTTTCTGTGTGTTCTCCAGTCTGACTAACCAACACTCTTCTATTATCTCTCTTTTTCTTGTGTGTTCTCCAGTCTGACAAATCAATACTCTTCTATTATCTCTCTCGTTCTGTGTGTTCTCCATTCTGACTAACCAACACTCTTCTATTATCTCTCTCTTTCTGTGTGTTCTCCAGTCTGACTAACCAACACTCTTCTATTATCTCTCTCTTTCTGTGTGTTCTCCAGTCTGACTAACCAACACTCTTCTATTATCTCTCTCTTTCTGTGTGTTCTCCATCCTGACTAACCAACACTCTTCTATTATCTCTCTCTTTCTGTGTGTTCTCCAGTCTGACTAATCAATACTCTTCTATTATCTCTCTCTTTCTGTGTGTTCTCCAGTCTGACTAATCAATACTCTTCTATTATCTCTTTCTGTGTGTTCTCCAGTCTGACTAACCAACACTCTTCTATTATCTCTCTCTTTCTGTGTGTTCTCCAGTCTGACAAATCAATACTCTTCTATTATCTCTCTCGTTCTGTGTGTTCTCCATTCTGACTAACCAACACTCTTCTATTATCTCTCTCTTTCTGTGTGTTCTCCAGTCTGACTAATCAATACTCTTCTATTATCTCTCTCTTTCTGTGTGTTCTCCAGTCTGACTAATCAATACTCTTCTATTATCTCTTTCTGTGTGTTCTCCAGTCTGACTAACCAACACTCTTCTATTATCTCTCTCTTTCTGTGTGTTCTCCAGTCTGACAAATCAATACTCTTCTATTATCTCTCTCTTTCTGTGTGTTCTCCATTCTGACTAACCAACACTCTTCTATTATCTTTTTTTCTCTCTTTCTTGTTCCCTTCTGCTTCCGCTCCTTTAAGAAATAAAGATTTCAGACATAGGTAAGCCTCAGTAACAATATAACCATGTACCACAGATCCATACCAGTCTTGTTTCCCTCTCTCTCTCGGTCCCCTGTGTAAACCCTAGTGGCAGCTCGTCCATAGAATAAAGTCGCTCTCTTTATATAAAGGCTTTGGAGGGATTTCAGAATCATTCTAGCGGATTGGCCAACATCAGCTCTCGGCGAATCGGACTCCTTTATCTGCCTACAAACCCGCTGGAACCATCCAGAACTCCCTAGTCATTTGTGAAGCACATTGTAAAAGACAACTTAACCATTTTATAAAAACGCTGACTAGCAACAACAACAAAAAACGCTAACTAGCAAAACATTTTGAGGGGTCTGTTTTCAACTCAACACTTCTGTATTGTACGGTTGGGGCCCTTTGACCAAGAGGAGTGAGGACAAGACCCGGGGTCAAGTCTAGATGGAGAGGAGAAGAGGAACTATGGTGGTGTTCAGGGGAGAGAGAAGAGGAGAGGAGAGGAGGAACTATGGTGGTGTTCAGGGGAGAGGAGGAACTATGGTGGTGCTGAGGAGAGAGAAGAGGAGAGGAGGAACTATGGTGGTGCTCAGAGGAGAGAGAAGAGGAGAGGAGGAACTATGGTGGTGCTCAGAGGAGAGAGAAGAGGAGAGGAGGAACTATGGTGGTGCTCAGAGGAGAGAGGAAAGGAGAGGAGGAACTATCGTGGTGCTCAGAGGAGAGAGAAGAGGAGAGGAGGAACTATGGTGGTGCTCAGAGGAGAGAGAAGAGGAGAGGAGGAACTATGGTGGTGCTCAGAGGAGAGGAGGAACTATGGTGGTGCTCAGAGGAGAGGAGGAACTATGGTGGTGCTCAGAGGAGATAGAAGATGAGAGGAGGAACTATGGTGGTGCTCAGAGGAGAGGAGGAACTATGGTGGTGCTCAGAGGAGAGAGGAGAGGAGGAACTATGGTGGTGCTCAGAGGAGAGAGAAGAGGAGAGGAGGAACTATGGTGGTGTTCAGGGGAGAGAGGAGAGGAGAGGAGGAACTATGGTGGTGCTCAGAGGAGAGAGGAGAGGAGAGGAGGAACTATGGTGGTGCTCAGAGGAGAGAGGAGAGGAGAGGAGGAACTATGGTGGTGCTCAGAGGAGAGAGGAGAGGAGAGGAGGAACTATGGTGGTGCTCAGAGGAGAGAGGAGAGGAGGAACTATGGTGGTGCTCAGAGGAGAGGAGGAACTATGGTGGTGCTCAGAGGAGATAGAAGAGGAGAGGAGAAAGAGAGTAGCGTTGGTTTGCGCTAGCGTTGGTTTGCGCTAAATCAGGCCTATTCTTCATACGTCAGACGTCATGTGCTGTGCCGTCATCATAGGCTGATGGGGCCCCCGCAGCAAGGAGAAAGAGAGGGGTGGGATATCTGGACAGTGATCAGAGGAGATGAAGAACATTCCTTCATGATGATAATGTAGCCATGGGGAATAATTGTGACTGGGAGTATAGGTTCAGTAATGTGGAATATAGGTTCAGTAATGTGGAATATAGGTTCAGTAATGTGGAATATAGGTTCAGTAATGTGGAATATAGGTTCAGTAATGTGGAATATAGGTTCAGTAATGTGGAATATAGGTTCAGTAATGGAAAATAGAAAGTAACAGTAGTGGTGAAAATAGAAACTCGTCCCCGGCCCACTCATTCATTCCTCAATACTTCAGGGTAACAATAAGAATGTTGCATTATGAATTAATGGTAATGAATTAATAACCGTTCGGAGCCATTCTTTTGCGAGGCGTCTAATGCATCACAGAGACTCCTTTAGTGTCAAACGCATTCATCCTAGTCCCTCACACGCATGCACACACGGTACAGACACACACACATACACCCAGACGTCTCGCTCCATTTGGGAGTGTCATTAAGACTAGCGCTATTGACCCCCTTGCTCCGCCGAGCTTTGTAAACTGAAGAGACTATTGACCTCAAACCTCCTCAGAACCATTCTAATGAAGGTGTATCCACACACACACTCACTCACACACATTTGTTATCATTCAGTGATGTTTGTCTTTTGACCTTCAGCTTCTTGTTATCTGTGTTTGTCTCTGTGTAAATCCTCCTTGTCTTTAGCCCACAGCGACAAAGAAACACCTGCCTCGTCATATTTGTTAAAGAAATGTAAAGGTTCACCTCAGTATGGAGGAGTGGGGGTGTCTGTCTCCCCGGTTTTGTTCTCCTGCCCGAAGCGACACTCTTTCGTAACCGTTCTCGCTCTGACTGAGTAATCGCTGACGACAGATTCATATTCAAAGCCAAGCTTCTGTGTTAGCTACTTCCCAGAATGTTTTCCTGTCTACTTTGACCTGCAAGTGAAGTGGGCACTAGGAGAACAGTGGAGTGTCGGTGAGGGCCTAGTGCAAAGACAGTCAAATGCTCCAAAAGTAGATTTTCCTCCAATGTTAAAAAAAGAACATATATATATTATTCTGTTTATCTTGGCTATATAACAGATAGGCCTTTTCCTCCCTCCTCTCTCTCTCTCTCTCTCTCTCTCTCTCTCTCTCTCTCTCTCTCTCTCTCTCTCTCGCTCTCTCTCTCTCTCTCTCTCTCTCTCTCTCTCTCTCTCTCTCGCTCTCAAGCTCTCAATTCAATTTTAAATTTAAGGGCTTTATTGTCATGGGAAGCATATGTTTACATTGCCAAAGCAAGTGAAATAGATAATAAACAAAAGTGAAATAAATGATACAAATTTAACAGTAAACATTGCACTCACAAAAGTTCCAAAAGAATAAAGACATTTCAAATGTCATATTATGTCTACATACAGTGTCTCTCTCTCTCTCTGTATCTCTCGGTCTCTCTCCCTCTCTCTCCCTCTCTCTCTTTCTAGCCATGAGTGTGTCATTAGAAACAGCCAGCCTGTCCTTGGCATGAGGTGTCTGGGTCCTTCCCCCTATTCTAAGCCGTCCTAATTGACGCCCGTTGATCAGTTGTTGACTTTCATCAACCGTTACGGCAACCGCCGGCGCCCAGCTCACCAAGCAGGCGATGATGGAGCGAATGTGACAGGGTACTGGGCATCATTAGGAGCGTGTCAGACGATAGTGATCGGCAGTCGCATCACGTTAGGTTCACCCCGGCTGAGGCCATATGCCACTGTGGAACTGTGTGCCCCCTCCTCGAACACCTCTAGTATGATGTGCCACAGGCACAAAATGGACGCTGCCCTCTCATCTTCCCTCTGGTCTTTCACAACACGAATGCAGCAGCCTGAACCCCTCTGTCATTTTCAGTGTCCTTTTGTGTTCATTTGTTTAGTTTCCTTGTTGGTGGTATGGTATCTTTAAGTGAATTGTGGCTGTAGTGTGAGTTCTGTAGTGTCACAGTTCACTGTCCCTAACTGTCAACTCTTCCTCCACTTTGGTTTCCGTAGCAACAACCCAGCCCACCGGTACTACCTGACGACTGACCCGGTTACGGGGCAGCTGTACGTGTCAGACACCAACTCCCGCCGCATCTACCGTCCCAAGGTCCTGACGGGCACCAAGGAGCTGCTCCAGAACGGAGAGGTGGTGGCGGGTACCGGGGAGCAGTGTCCCCCCTTCGACGAGGCACGCTGCGGAGACGGGGGCAAGGCCACAGAGGCCCTCCTCATGGGGCCCAAAGGTAGAGTGACAGAGGAATAAACACACACTGCCACATGCTGAAAATTGGTACAGACAACAAAATGATTGACATAGTACATTTACAGTGCCCTGTACAGAGAAACACACAGCTACACAGGACATTGGTACAGACACCAACAAAAACACACACACACACAGACACAGACACACACACATATTATATTGTCTGGCATTTAATTCATGCACAGTTCCCTGTAGAGAAAAACAGACCAGTCCTTGGTAAAAGGCTTTAACACACTTCCCCCGCAAGCTTCCGTCCCCATTATACTACCATTATGCTACCATTATACTACCATTATGCTACCATTATACTACCATTATGCTACCATTATGCTACCATTATACTACCATTATGCTACCATTATACTACCATTATGCTACCATTATACTACCATTATGCTACCATTATACTACCATTATACTGCCATTATGCTACCATTATGCTACCATTATACTACCATTATGCTACCATTATACTGCCATTATGCTACCATTATGCTACCATTATGCTACCATTATGCTACCATTATACTACCATTATGCTACCATTATACTGCCATTATGCTACCATCATGCTACCATTATACTACCATTATACTACCATTATACTACCATTATTCTGCCATTATGCTACCATTATGCTACCATTATGCTACCATTATACTACCATTATACTGCCATTATGCTACCATTATGCTACCATTATACTACCATTATACTACCATTATACTGCCATTATGCTACCATTATGCTACCATTATGCTACCATTATACTACCATTATACTACCATTATGCTACCATTATGCTACCATTATACTACCATTATGCTACTATTATACTACCATTATACGCCCATTATGCTACCATTATACACCCATTATACTACCATTATGCTACCATTATACTACCATTATACGCCCATTATGCTACCATTATGCTACCATTATACTACCATTATGCTACCATTATGCTACCATGGCATTAGAACACAACCACACAGACTCAGACTGACAGAAACTTCATACTGTTGGACTGTAGCCTCGCTTAATATGGCCTCCAACACTCTGCTTCAGACAATCTGTCAGTCTGTCTGTCCCGCCGCACCAGCCAGCCCCCATAAAACCTGTCTGTAACCCACAGGTGTGACTATCACACACACACACCCCGGCGGTAATGAGGTGAGAGGTGGCTGAGCAGTAGCTGGGAGATTTTGGCAGGCACAAGCCTTTAGTCTAGATTTTAATGGAGAGAGCCTTTAGACACACACACACATTATCTCTCTCTCTCTCTCTCTCTCTCTCTCTCTCTCTCTCTCTCTCTCTCTCTCTCTCTCTCTCTCTCTCACACACACACACACACAGTTGCCTGTTAAACCGCAGTTAGAGAGCGAGTCGGAAGACCATTAGGAGGGCGGGAACGTGTGAGAGAGGGAAAGAGAGAGTAGAGAAATGCAAATAAATGTTAGCGAGCCGTCTCTAGCAGCAGATGGCTTAGAGAGAGAGAGAGGGATGGAGAGAAGAGAGAGAGAGGAATGGAGAGAAGAGAGAGAGAGGGATGGAGAGAAGAGAGAGGAATGGAGAGAAAAGAGAGAGAGGGATGGAGAGAAGAGAGAGAGAGGGATGGAGAGAAGAGAGAGAGAGGGATGGAGAGAAGAGAGAAGAATGGAGAGAAGAGAGAGAGAGGGATGGAGAGAAGAGAGAGAGAGGAATGGAGAGAAGACATGCCGCCTCTCAGCCTTGCCACTCCTCTCCTATTCTCCCTTTCTCTCAACTCAGCATCTCTTATCACCTCCTCCCTCTCTAGTCTCCTCCTCCCTCTCTTCTCTCCTCCTCCTTCTCTTCTCTCCTCCCTCTTCCTCCTCATCCCATCCTCCTCCTCTCTTCATCTGTCTCTCCTTTGATTAGCTTGCTGGTCATGGCGGAATGCGGCAAGGGGTTTTAACACCCCTCCTCCCCCTCCCTCTTTCCCTTCACCTCCCCCTCATCCCCCTCCCTACAGGATCAGCAGTGGAGCAGGTACACACACCGCCTCAGGAGCGCGGACCCTCAGATACACACACAGGGGAAAGGGGGGAGAGAAGTTGCTTTTAGCCGCTGTTGTCGCAACCATAGCAACAGTCTGTTTCTCCTCCATTTGGATGTGAAGTGAAGATGAACTAACCCCCTGCTCCTCTCTCTCCCTCCCTCCCTCTCTCCCTCTCTCCCTCCTTCCATCCCACCAGAAACATGGGTGTTTTCTTCCTTTCTTCCGCCCCCAAAATAGAGCCAGTTATGGATTCACACATTTGATTTGATTCTATTCTATTGTTCTTATTTTGGGGGGTTTTAAAATGCAGAGAAAGGCGCTGAAAATGGCTTATTTTCCTTTCTCCCTACCTCCCTTCCTCTTCTGCCCTGTGAAATAATTCACTACTAGACATCAAAATGTGAATTATTCACAGGGTGCTTCCTTCTGCGGTGACCTGAAAAATGCCCAAGTCACACTCATACACACGAACACGTTGTACATACACAGGCTGGCAGGTGCTGTGTGTGCGCGCGCACATGCGTGTGCATGGGTGTGTGTATGTGCGTATAGTATGTCTGTGTGAATGTGCACGTACGCAGGTATGTGTACTGTACGTGCAAAAATCTCAGTCTCCATCTCTCTGCTTCTACTCCAAGTATTGCGGTAGGTAAGAACGGGTACATCTACTTTTACTAAATCTCCTTCCTTTCCCGCTGTCCCGCTACTCCATGTATTACGGTAGATAATAATTGGTACATCTACTTCTTACCTCTAATCACTTACCCTCTCTGTCCCACTACTCCAGGTATTACGGTAGATAAGAACGGGTACATCTACTTCGTAGACGGGACCATGATCAGGAAGGTGGATCGTAACGGAATCATCTCCACCCTGTTGGGCTCCAACGACCTCACCTCAGCACGACCCCTGACCTGTGACACCAGCATGCACATCAGACAGGTGGGTCACATACACACAGGGACATCCACCTACCTCCAGTGTTTGCTGGATTCGCTTTATCTTGATGGCGGCCATGAGTCATCATTCAGAGCCATACATATACAAACATGGTTCTGTCACCCTTACTATATAAAGCATTTTGAAACCATGAAAGTGCTAATTTGGCAATATACATTCAGTCCATACAGCCTCTGTGATGTAGACTGTAGTAGATGGTGTGGCTGGCTAGTATTGACAGGGGTGTTGTCTCATCTGAGAGAACCAGCCAGTGTGTGTTGTGTTCTCCCCTACTGAGTGGCAGTGCCCCCTATTAAAGGCCTAAAGCTCCCCCTACTGGCCGCTCGCTATACCCCAAACCTGCCCCAGTCAACCAACACAGCTGAACTCTGCCCTATGGCGTAGTTCAATTCAGGAAGTAAACTGAAATGTACTTTAAATTTTTACTATAAAACTTAAATTAATAGCCTGGGTGTTTATTTGCTTAAATCACTGAAAACAACTGTTGCTTATTAGAGACAGGCTTTTATTTGAGTCTGTGTGCACACAGCTTTTGCTCATTTGCACATTTCCTGCACTAATGTGTTATCATTTACACACTGTGTCACGTTTCTTTTGTCTTATTATACCTAAAAAAAAACATTCAAACTTTTCCTTGTGCATTTTCGACGGTTCTGCCGATTTCTAGGGCTCTGTACTCTCAAAGTTCTTGACTGTTTTTGTGCTTGCCAGTTAGCTAGCAGTTCTCAGCTGTTAGCAGCCAATGGCTAGCAGTTTCTTATTGGCGATATTACCTGATGATTGTCATAATTTTTCCAGTCATTACTGAATTATTCAATGTAACAAATCAAGCATTAAACCTTGTAAACAATTCATGGTAATTCATGGTAACCTCATAAACAATTAATTTAGACCCAGCATTTATTTGAAACAGGCTTTTATTTGAAACAGGCTTTTATTTGAAACAGGCTTTTATTTGCTGAAATGTGTGGGACAGGTGATAATAATTTGAAACTCGGCATCTAATTGAGGTTTTACAGTTGTTCACTTCCTGAATTGCCAAATTGAAATGGAACTGACCCCAACCCCAAACAGCACTATGGCCCTCAGCCTCAGCTCATTCTAAGGGCCAACTCCAGGTATTTCAGGGTCCAGTTTGGATCTCACTTTATTGTTGAAAGACAGGAATCATCTGAGGATTATGAGGGAATAGAATGTGTCAATCATAATACTGTTCCTGAAAGTGGCCTCACCTATTGGAGGTTTTACTAGGCGCTTCTTCTGGATTATCCAATCAGAATGGGCTATTTTCAGCTTTAGGGAAACACTGAAGTGGGTTATCTTGAGTGATAGGCTACTGATGGTGCTGTCTAGATGGTGGTAGTTTTGTTGATGTTTTTTTGCCAAACTGAGAGAGCCCAAGAGAATGTCCGTTTTCTGGCTGAATGTATATTGACAGTGTGCTGAACTAATGTGATGCATAACCAGTGTGGGCAAGTCAGGTATTTGTTGTGTTGTCTCTGAGTCCCCTGTGCCTTCCACTGCTAGCTAGATCAATGTGTGTGTGTGTGTTTATGCCCTGAGCTACCCCTATTTCAATCCTCGCTACACCTCACTTCCACCGATTCCCCGTCTCTCAAAACAGACCGTTAAATCCCAGAGACAGATTCACTCAGATCATTCTTCTCCATCTCTCCATCCCTCTCTTCCTTTCTTCTTTGGACTCACTCCTCCTCCTTCTCATCCTCTTCTCTTCTGCACGGTCACAATCACAGAGCGAGCGAGAGAGTCCCCGTTGACAAAAAGAGAGAGAGAGAGAAACACAGAGTTGAGTTATTCAGAGAGGAACATATATGCAGTACCCATGGGTCTGGGGGGAGCCAACCAGTATGTCTGCGTCCCAAATGGCACCTTATTCCCTATATAGTGCACTACATAGGGAATAGGGTGCCATTCAGAAAGCAGCATGGGACTCAATGGAGCAAAAACAAACCGAAGACAGCTCTGTGTCAGTTAAAACAGGCAGCAGAAACACATCCACACGTTACACTGCAACCTCCAAACACTGTCACCTCAACATGATGGGGGCATGAAATAAAATGTTCCCATACACATATTGTACTGTAGAGAGGTGAGTCCCCTCCAAAGCCTCAGTGCTTTCAAGGCTATACCACTCTATCTCTCCAACTCTCTCTCCAGCTCTCTCTCTCCAACTCTCTCTCTCCAACTCTCTCTCTCCAGCTCTCTCTCTCCAACTCTCTCTCTCCAGCTCTCTCTCCAACTCTCTCTCTCCAGCTCTCTCTACAGCTCTCTCTCTCCAGCTCTCTCTCTCCAACTCTCTTTCTCCAACTCTCTCTCTCCAACTCTCTCTCTCCAGCTCTCTCTCCAACTCTCTCTCTCCAGCTCTCTCTCTCCAGCTCTCTCTCCAACTCTCTCTCTCCAGCTCTCTCTCCAGCTCTCTCTCTCCAGCTCTCTCTCTCCAACTCTCTTTCTCCAACTCTCTCTCTCCAGCTCTCTCTCTCCAGCTCTCTCTCCAACTCTCTCTCTCCAGCTCTCTCTCCAGCTCTCTCTCTCCAGCTCTCTCTCTCCAACTCTCTCTCTCCAGCTCTCTCTCCAACTCTCTCTCTCCAGCTCTCTCTCTCCAACTCTCTCTCTCCAGCTCTCTCTCTCCAACTCTCTCTCTCCAGCTCTCTCTCTCTCCAGGAGCTATGTTGAGAAGTTGATGATTGAACTCCGCCGCGCGCTGCAGTGGCTTCCAACTGATGTTTTTGGGCATGTGAATAGACAGGAACGCTCTGTTGTCATTTCCCTTTCCTCAACTTTCCTCCACTTCCATTTCCACAGGGGAAAAGCAGGGGTTAAGTATTTGTAGCACTTTGAGTGGCGAAGGAAGAAACCCAGTCTGTCTTCCAGTCACTGCATGGTACCAAGTGCCCAAATAGTGGCTCTTTATAGTGCAGCTTTAGCCATGTATAATGCATGGTCTGTAACTGGCAGGGAAGAGCTTTCATGTGGTCGAGCTGAAGGCTAAAAGCGTCATTAGCTTTTAATGGTCCTCTGCTGAGGTGCTTAACCTGCCAGGTCACTCAGGGTCGGGGGTGGGGTGAAGACGACGGGTCCAGGGCTGAAGACAGCAGATCCCTAACTACCGCTGTGTCCGGAGCTCTACAACACTAATGGTGCAGAAGTGTGTGTGTTTTGGGGGTGGGCTGGGGGCGGAGGGAGTGTGTTCTCTTCATATCATCTTTAACCATCACATTTTCTCCTCCAGCATACCCTGCTCCTCTACAGGTGGAAAGAGAATGAGAGAGAAGTCTCGTTTAGACGATACAACGTTAGAGTTTACGTCTCTCTTTCTCTCTCCTCTTTGTTTTGCCAGCAGAGAGTTGCTTCCCTCAGGCGATGAGGGAACGCATCATTTCGCAGAGTGCGTGTGTCTGGTTGTGCATGCGTGTGTGTGTGCGCGTGTGTGCATGCGTAAGTGAGTGTAGGCCTGCATGAGTGTGGGCCTGCATGTGTGTGTGCGTGCCAGTCTGTGTGTGTCTGTGTGTGTGTGTGTGTGTGTTTGTCTTAAAATGTTATAAATGACCCGGTGGCTGATTTAAATTGAATCAGAGCGAAGCACACAATGTATAAGTCCTGAGAAGTAAAGGATCCTTCTTCATCAATGTCACAGCCAGACGCTCAGAGGGGGAGGAGGCGGTAGAGGGGGAGTAGAGGGGGCCGGGGAGGCAAAGCAGCACTAGACTCACATCTCATCAGTTCTGTGTTCGTGGGTTGATTTGTTTGTTTCTGTCATCTTTACGGGAACTTTTGCGAAGAGTTTTCACCCCTTGAGGCTAATAAAGGTTCTGTTTGATTTATTTTTCTTCTCCTTTAAGTGGATGTAAATTGTTCAGTGTTTTTGGGGTCTGCAATGTCTTTTTCGTTATGTGTCGGACCCCAGTAAAACTAGCTGTCGCCCATGGCGTCAGATAATGAGGATCCTAATAAATAAAATCTCTGCTCTGCTGTAGGTTCGTCTGGAGTGGCCCACAGCCCTGGCCATCAACCCCATGGATAATTCCATCTATGTCCTGGACAACAACGTGGTGTTGCAGATCACTGAGAACAGACAGGTGACCACCACACTTCCACACAGGAACACTTCTAATACATGCACAAAGAAGTTCATGCTGGTAGTGGGAACAATGGGCGAGATAGAAGGATGCACCGACACATTGGGGCTGAATAAGCCTTCGTCAAGATACCGGTCACCTCTTTGACTAGTGTTGTTGCTGTGTGCCAACAGGTGCGCATCGTGGCGGGACGTCCCATGCACTGCCAGGTGCCAGGTATAGAGTACACGCTGGGCAAGCGGGCAGTGCAGACCATGCTGGAGGGAGCTGCTGCCATCGCCCTCTCCTACAGTGGCGTGCTGTACATCGCCGAGACTGATGAGAAGAAGATTCACCGCATCCGCCAGGTCATATACTATTATAATATAGTACAATAATATGTCATCAGATGCAAACGAAGGGGGGAAAAAGACCAAGTATTTGTCGTTCTTGCTGGCACTGTTTTTGCAGATGGCGCCTATTTTGAATAACTTTCAGTGATTGTTGTGTCATTGTTTTTCCTTCTTTGCACTGATTGTAAGTGGCTCTGGATGAGAGCATCTGCTAAATGATTCAACTGTGTGTGTAAATGTAGGTGTCCACGGACGGCGAGATCACGCCCTTGGCCGGAGCTCTGTCTGACTGCGACTGCAAGAACGACGCCAACTGCGACTGCTACCAGACGGGCGACGGCTACGCCAAAGACGCCCGCCTAAACTCGCCCTCCTCGCTTGTCGTCTCGCCTGACGGTACGCTCTACGTGGCTGACCTGGGCAACATACGCATCCGCGCCGTCCGCCGCAACCAACCGCCGTCGGGATCCGCCGTTTCCGGCCCGGGCTCCTTTGAGGTGGCCTCGCCGGCGTCCCAGGAGCTCTACGTGTTTGATTCCAACGGAACCCACCAGTTCACCATGTCTCTCATTACCGGTGACTACAAGTACAACTTCAGCTATAGCAACGAGGAGGACGTTACAGCGGTGACGGATAGTAGTGGCAACACCTTGAGGATCCGCCGCGACCCCAACCGGATGCCGGTGCGGATCGTTGCCCCGGACAACCAGGTGATCTGGCTGACAATCGGGACCAATGGCGGGTTGAAGACACTGACAGCCCAGGGACAGGAGCTGGTGCTGTTCACCTACCACGGCAACAGTGGGCTGCTCGCCACCAAGACTATACAGATAGGATGGACCACCTTCTATGAGTAAGTGGGACTTACTGACCAGCAAAGACTTGGGGCTCCATCCTGACTGACTGACTATCTGACTGATAAACTGACTATCTGACTGACTATCTGACTGACAAACTGACTGACTATCTGACTGACTATCTGACTGACTATCTGACTGATAAACTGACTATCTGACTGACTATCTGACTGACAAACTGACTGACTATCTGACTGACTATCTGACTGACTATCTGACTGATAAACTGACTATCTGACTGACTATCTGACTGACAAACTGACTGACTATCTGACTGACTATCTGACTGACTATCTGACTGATAAACTGACTGATAAACTGACTATCTGACTGACTATCTGACGGACTATCTGACTGACTATCTGACTGATAAACTGACTATCTGACTGACTATCTGACTGACTATCTGACTGATAAACTGACTATCTGACTGACTATCTGACGGACTATCTGACTGACAAACTGACTGACTATCTGACTGACTGACTGACTATCTGACTGATAAACTGACTATCTGACTGACTATCTGACTGACTATCTGACTGACAAACTGACTGACTATCTGACTGACTATCTGACTGACTATCTGACTGATAAACTGACTATCTGACTGATAAACTGACTATCTGACTGACTATCTGACTGACTATCTGACTGACTATCTGACTGACTGACTATCTGACTGATAAACTGACTATCTGACTGACTGACTATCTGACTGACTATCTGACTGACTATCTGACTGACTGACTATCTGACTGACTGACTATCTGACTGATAAACTGACTATCTGACTGACTATCTGACTGACTATCTGACTGACTGACTATCTGACTGATAAACTGACTATCTGACTGACTGACTATCTGACTGACTATCTGACTGACTATCTGACTGACTGACTATCTGACTGACTGACTATCTGACTGATAAACTGACTATCTGACTGACTGACTATCTGACTGACTGACTATCTGACTGACTGACTATCTGACTGACTATCTGACTGACTATCTGACTGACTGACTATCTGACTGATAAACTGACTATCTGACTGATAAACTGACTATCTGACTGACTATCTGACTGACTATCTGACTGACTATCTGACTGACTGACTATCTGACTGACTGACTATCTGACCGACTGACTGACTATCTGACTGACTGACTGACTGACTGGCTATCTGACTGACTATCTGACTGACTATCTGACTGATAAACTGACTATCTGACTGACTATCTGACTGATAAACTGACTATCTGACTGACTATCTGACTGACTGACTGACTATCTGACTGACTATCTGACTGACTGACTATCTGACTGACTATCTGACTGACTGACTGACTATCTGACTGACTGACTGACTATCTGACTGATAAACTGACTATCTGACTGATAAACTGACTATCTGACTGACTATCTGACTGACTATCTGACTGACTATCTGACTATCTGACTGACTGACTATCTGACTGAATGACTGGCTATCTGACTGACTATCTGACTGACTGACTATCTGACTGACTATCTGACTGACTGATTATCTGACTGACTGACTATCTGACTGACTGGCTATCTGACTGACTGGCTATCTGACTGACTAACTATCTGACTGACTATCTGACTGACTATCTGACTGACTGATTATCTGACTGACTGACTATCTGACTGACTGACTATCTGACTGACTGATTATCTGACTGACTGATTATCTGACTGACTGACTATCTGACTGACTGGCTATCTGACTGACTGACTATCTGACTGACTGGCTATCTGACTGACTGACTATCTGACTGACTGACTATCTGACTGACTGGCTATCTGACTGACTGACTGATAAACTGACTATCTGACTGACTGACTGACTGACTATCTGACTGACAAACTGACTGACAAACTGACTGACTATCTGACTGACTGACTGACTGACTGACTGACTGACTGACTATCTGACTGACTGACTGACTGACTATCTGACTGACTATCTGACTGACTGACTGACTATCTGACTGATAAACTGACTATCTGACTGACAAACTGACTGACAAACTGACTGACTGACTATCTGACTGACTATCTGACTGACTATCTGACTGACTGACTATCTGACTGACAAACTGACTGACAAACTGACTGACTATCTGACTGACTGACTGACTGACTGACTGACTATCTGACTGACTGACTGACTGACTATCTGACTGACTATCTGACTGACTGACTGACTATCTGACTGATAAACTGACTATCTGACTGACTATCTGACTGACTGACTATCTGACTGACTGACTGACTATCTGACTGACTATCTGACTGACTGACTATCTGACTGATAAACTGACTATCTGACTGACTATCTGACTGACTGACTGACTATCTGACTGATAAACTGACTATCTGACTGACTATCTGACTGACAAACTGACTGACTGACTGACTATCTGACTGACTATCTGACTGACTGATTATCTGACTGACTGACTATCTGACTGATAAACTGACTGCCCCACTGGTTGTTTCAGAACGCTGCTATAAGAGAAGTCTCTCTCCCTCTGTTGTCCCCTAAGACTGTTTTTGTGAGTGTCCCTTGTCCCTCAAGTCCTAACTCTGACAATATGAAGATGTCCTTCATCATCCTATCTTCTAGTGATTGGCCGTGTGTATACTATAGAGCCATCTCTTCTGCCCTTTCATCTGATCAGTATCAGTAAGGCAGGGGCTGAACAATGCCTGCTCAGCAAAACCCTGTCACACACATACACACACACACAGTCACATACACACACACACACACACACACACACGCGCCACACAACTCAGGGGAAATCTTGATATAAAACTTTCTGTTCCGTTTCACCTTGTACTGTACTTGCACCACGTTCCAACACATGGAGGAATAGTTGTAAATTATACAGTGTGTGTGTCTGTGTGTGTGTGTGTGTGTGTGTGTGTGTCTGTGTGTGTCTGTGTGTGTGTGTCTGTGTGTGTGTGTGTGTGTGTGTGTGTGTGTGTGTGTGTGTGTGTGTGTGTGTGTGTGTGTGTGTGTGTGTGTGTTTCTGTGTGTGTGTGTGTGTGTGTGTGTGTGTGTGTGTGTGTGTGTGTGTGTGTGTGTGTGTGTGTGTGTGTGTGTGTGTGTTTCTGTGTGTGTGTGTCTGTGTGTGTGTCATGCTTGGAGGGGAGCTCATCTGGGAGCCACACCCACTGTCACCATGGAGGAAATATGGAAATATGGAGGGAAAGAGAGAGTGTGAGACAGAGAGAGTCACAGAGTGCTTGTTACTCCCAGAGCAGACATACACCAGCAGACACAGGGCTGTCACAACATCTCTCTCTAAATGTGATAGTAGGCTAGCTCAGACACACACACACTGACACTCCCTCCAGGTACCAAAATAGACTCCCAGCCATATGGGACAGCAAAGGCCCTAGTCAGCTAGCCAGGCAGGTTGTTCTCTTTGCAGTGTGATCCACCATACTACAGCCCCAAACTTTTACCACAGAGCCCTTGTCAAAAAGACTGCCTCTGAGTCTGAACCCAAACCCAAATCCTGACCCCTATCCCCTCATACAAACCAGCAGCCATTCATACATCGTCCACTCAAGCTGCTACCTGCTAACTCTCTTTTCAACATCACAATGCCAGAGGAAGTCGTTGACTACAGTTCTACAGTGTCTGACTGTATCCTTAAATACATGTAAAAAATTAAATAAATTAAAACTGATCTTTCTTATTTCTCTCAGATATAGGAGAGACACTTCAGATATAGGAGAGACACTTCAGATATAGGAGAGACACTTCAGATATAGGAGAGACACTTCAAAACAAACTTCCTTTTGATATCTGTTGTTCCATGTAGTGAATCTGTTATTCAATGTGTTTGTATGGGCTAATAGCAGTAAAGATACAAATATATCTTTTTTGGGATATTTCAAGGGGTCTTAAAATTCAAAATCAAATAGCAACATTTTTCTTGGTATGTCATTCTTAAAACAAATCCATATAACTTTATTTTCCTATATCCTTCCCTCTCTCTCTCTCTCTCTCCTCTCTCTCTGTCCTCTCTGCTCTCTCTCTCTCTCTCTCTCTCCTCTCTCTCTGTCCTCTCTCTCTCTCTCTCTCTCTCTCTCTCTCTCTCTCTCTCTCTCTCTCTCTCTCTCTCTCTCTCTCTCTCTCTCTCTCTCTCTCTCTCTCTCTCTCTCTCTCTCTCTCCCTCTCTCTTTCTCTTCTTCCCCTTTCTTTATTTCTTTCCTTCTTTCTCTTTCTCTTTCTTTCTATCTATCTCCCTACCCTCCAGTTATGACAGTGAGGGTCGTCTAACCAACGTGACGTTCCCTACGGGGGTGGTGACCAACCTGCACGGGGACATGACCGGGGCCATCACGGTGGACATCGAGACGTCCGGCCGCGACGAGGACGTCAGCATCACCACCAACCTCTCCTCCATCGACTCCTTCTACACACTGGTCCAGGGTAAGTAGAGGTGGGGAGGAGTGTGTGTGTGTTTACACATATCTGTGTGTCTCAACGTTGTGAGTACCATTCATGAATATTAATGCGCCACGTTGATAACCAACAGCATTGATTAGTCGAACGTCAACACAATACTAATGACTTCACCAATTACTCAATGGGCATTAATCCCTGATCCCCTTTCATTATTAAAGAGGCCATAAAATAAAGACAGCTCAGAGATCAATATACTCAATCATACAACAGTAACTGTTTGTAGACAGAGGAGAGGAGACGAGGAGATAAAATGAGAGGAGAAGAGAGGAGAGGAGCGGAGAGGCGAGGAGAGGAGAGGAGCAGAGAGGAGAGGAGAGGAGAGGAGAGGAGAGGAGAGGAGAGGAGAGGAGAGGAGAGGAGAGGAACCTTGAAGTGTTCTATCAATGCAGGCCCAACATAGGAATCTTCCATCCTTTATGTAACAGAAGGGGAGAATGGGGTTCTCAAATCTGAAATCAGATGTTGCTTATTTAAGCAATAAGGCCCGAGGGGGTGTGGTATACGACCAATATTCCACAATATTCCAAGGTCTGTTCTTATGCACGACGCAACGTGGAGTACCTGGATACAGCCCTTAGCCGTGGTATATTGGCAATGTACAACAAACCTCCGAGGTGACTTATTGCTATTATAAACTGGTTACCGACGTAATTATAGGATTAAAAATGTCGTACCCATGGTATAGGATCTGATATGCCACGACTGTCAGCCAATCAGCATTCAGGGCTTGAACTTAAACATTTTCGACTTTCTTTCTTTCTCTCCACCACAGACCAACTAAGGAACAGCTACCAGGTGGGTTACGACCACTCTCTGAGGGTGATCTATGCCAACGGGATGGACACACACTACCAGACGGAGCCCCACATCCTGGCGGGCGCTGCCAACCCCACGGTGGCACGGAGGAACATGACGCTGCCCGGGGAGAACGGGCAGAACCTGGTGGAGTGGCGCTTCCGCAAAGAGCAGACCCAGGGGAAAGTCATCGTGTTCGGAAGGAAGCTCAGGGTGAGAAGGGAGGATGATGGCGGGAGGAAGAGGAGACTGGCGGCCATTTTATTTGAATTGTTGTTTTGTTTAAGCTGCAAGTCAATTAGCATCAAAATATATGAAGAGGTAAATGAGGTCTTTGGTCTTGATTTAGGGTCAGGCAGAAGGTTAAAGAGAGGGAGCTGCCATTTTGTTTTGTAGGCAGATGTGGAGGTTAGGGGTTTATTATTATTTATTTTTGCTGTGACAGCTTGGCACCTTTCACACACTTCCCAGCGGGCATAGCTGGTTAAAACATCATTACTACCCGTCTAGGAGTTTCTTATGTGCATTCTAACAGTTGAGGTTTCACTGCCTCTTTCTTCCCTTGGAGGTGATTTAGTCAGATCTTTGGCGGCCACTTCCTTCTAGTTATCACCACGACATCATTCAAACATAGGCTATAATATAGGCCGGGTCTTGGTCGAGGTTTGTTGCTAACTACAATGTGGATTTAACCACTGAAAGGGAGTGAGACTATTTTCCATATCAAATTGTCTTCGGTTCGTTGTCAACGTTTCCGTCTCCTCGTTATCACCATCTAAACGTCTCAAATTAGTGACAGTTTGTCAGCGATTAGCGAGTGACGACGATGCTTTATTCTCTGAGTGTTTTAGTCTCCTCCAACATCAAAGACAATATCTGAAAGTCATTAGCATCTATCCAACAAAGAAAAATGCATGCTTTTGTTTTCCTGCTGACAAGGGTTCATACCCTAATTCCTATATCTGATGCCTCCTGTACGTGAAGTAAAACTAATGGGACATACACATGAATGGGACACACAACGACACACACACACGCACACACACTTCCTGCTACATCTAATGGTGGGGTTGCATATTCTGAGCCGTTCCCTCTGTCAGAGAAGAGGGCTGGTCTCCAAGGGATTAACCACTCCTCCTTCCAGTGTCTGTGTCTTCGTCTCTCTCTCCAAAGACTACTCTCTGTATGTCCCAAATGACACCCTATTCCCTATACAGTGCACTACTTTTGACCAAGACCCATAGGGACACTGTATATGCACTATGTAGAGAATAGGGTGGCATTTGGGACTCATCCCATTTCTGTCTGGATCTCAGCCTCCTCGTCTCATTACTGAAGAATGTCCAGGAGGAATCAGGGGCCTTCGCTTACAAAAAACACATGAAGGCCATATTGACATCCGTCCTCTTCCCTCGTTCTTTTTCTCGTTCCCTCGTTTTGCTGGCAACATGAAAACCTGATGTGGGTGCGGGCATGTAGGCTAGGTGGGTGTCCCCACGGCATCCATCCCAGCAGGAAGTGACATGCTTTCTTATGGGGAATAAATGAGGCCGGGGTCACGTTCTGTTGGCTAGTGTCTCGGTGTGTCTCGGCGGCATTCCGAAGGCCCCTGTCATCTTCAAATGAGTCTCAGCTCCCACTAGGCTGAGAGAGAGAAACTCTGCATGGTTACCGCCACAATATTATTCTTATTACTCTCTCTCTCGGTCTCTCTGGTTCTCTCTTTTTCTTTCTCTCTCTTTCTCACTCTCTGTCACTCTGTCTCTCCACCTCGCTGAATTCCTAGGGGGGTAATTTATGAAAGCAGTCAAAAGCAAGAGTTTGAACACACGCCAGCCAGTCTCTCACTTTAATGAAACTCCCTTCACAATAACGGCTAATCGAATGCTAATAATCACTTAAATGAACTTAGTGTCGCTCTTGAGAATCGATCACGTTAAACAGCGGTTTAAACAAACAGCTGGGTCATTGCGAGGCGGTAATCAGCGGTTCCGTTCTGAAAGCCGGTCCAGTTCACAGTTTCATCATTTCTCCGGTGTGTTTGTTAGATGTTTGTTTTAAAAGTTCAACAATCTGTCCGAATCTGAATAAAGTCTAAATAATGTATTGTTAATAAACATTACTCCTTAGACTGCAAACCTTTTTATTGGATTTGTACAATATTTAAGCTAAAACTGTCCAACCCTTCTTCTTTTCTCTAAAGGTGAATGGCAGAAACCTTCTCTCGGTGGATTACGACCGAACTCTCCGGACAGAAAAGATCTACGACGACCACAGGAAGTTCCTGCTGAAGATCGTATATGACACCCAGGGCCACCCTACTCTGTGGGTCCCCAGCAGTAAGCTGCTGTCAGTCAACCTTACCTACTCCAGCACGGGCCAGGTGACCAGCCTACAGAGGGGTCCCACCACAGAGAGGGTGGAGTACGATGGTCAAGGGAGGATTGTGTCCCGAGTGTTCGCCGATGGAAAGACCTGGAGTTTTACATACCTGGATAAGGTAGGAACAAGGGATCATCAGCTAGATTCTGGACCGGATGGTCAGGGGGGCCGGAACATAATTTGTAGACTGCAAATTGACCGCAAGAAGCCCAAACAGATATAATGTTTGACTAAAACATAATAATTTCAAACCTTGCTTACATTTGTATACAATCACATATATCTCTATTATGCGTGGGAATACTTGGGAACAGATTTCTTCAATTAAAATTCCTTGGAGCTGATTTCCTGGTGTTTTTGGGGAACGTGCCAGTTGGGGAACGTGCTGCCAGTTGAAAACCCACACACGCATACACACATTCTGGTGTCATGATCAGCAACACCAGCAAACACCCACACACGCATACACACATTCTGGTGCCATGATCAGCAACACCAGCAAACACCCCATATTGACAATGCAAAAACATTGTGAAAAGTACTTGATGACTTAGTGTGAATGCACTTGCATCACCGATCTATTGCATTCCAGCTAGTGTTCTGGTGAGTAGCTGAACCGATATGGTCAATGTCAAACGCAGCGCCGCTTGTTTACTGTCAAAATGTCACCCTTAAACTCCACTCCGCTGTGTTCCTACACCCTGGCACTACAGCATCAGGTGCTAAGTACACTGTGAGTCTCCCCTATGCACGCCCAGTAAGGTTTACCCTTACACCCACACACACAGACACAACCACTTTCTGTCCCTCTTTTCCCATAGACGAGCTGTTCAGATCTGTAGAGACCGGCGTGTCTCCTGTGACAAAAGGATTAGTGGTGGGGATTGTCGTCTATTTTCATTGTCAGCACAAAAAAAACACAAGGTTATTTTCTGAAGATGAAAACAGTGAACATATAAAAAAGGCGAGAAAGTAATTGAAGGCCCCCTTGAAAGCTATGAGTGTCAAAACAGAAAAGATGCTTTGAAAAATATACAAGGGAATCTGCACAGACTATAAAAGGACCGTATTCCCTTTAGGTAGTAAGGGATATATAGAGAGAGAGACAAAGAGAGGGAGGGGAGAGAGAGAGCAACAGCAGGGAGATAAAACGGACATTGTTTGTGGGATGTTAGTGTACAGAGCGATGGCTTAAGAGGGACTAGTGAAGACCAGAGTTATGGAAACGAGACCCAGGGGAGAGGAGGAGGCTGGAGCCGGGGTTTAGACAGCATGGGGAGGCCACAGGGACAGAACACAGAGAGAACAGAGCGCGAGAGAAAGATATAGAGTACAGAAGGAGAGAGAGATAGAGAAGAAATAGAGGGAGTGATAGAGGGTGAGAGAGAGAGAGAGAGAGAGAGAGAGAGAGAGAGAGAGAGAGAGAGAGAGAGAGAGAGAGAGAGAGAGAGAGAGAGAGAGAGGTGGGTGGGACACAGAGAGAGAGAGAGAGAGAGGGTGGGTGGGTGGGTGGGACACAGAGAGAGAGAGAGAGAGAGTGGGTGGGTGGGTGGGTGGGTGGGACACAGAGAGAGAGAGAGAGAGAGAGGGTGGGTGGGTGGGTGGGACACAGAGAGAGAGAGAGAGAGAGAGAGAGGGTGGGTGGGTGGGTGGGACACAGAGAGAGAGAGATAGAGATCCCAAGCTGATTTCCCAGAGTAGCAGAAACTTTTCTCACTTCGAGGACAAACTGTAGAGACGATCACAGAGGTTACGTTTACATAATGACAAATAAACTACACTGAACAAAAATATAAACGCAACATGTAAAGTATTGGTCCCATGTTTCATCAGCTGAAATAAAAGATCCCAGAAATGTTGTCCCACAACACAATGCCACAGAAGTCTTAAGTTTTGAGGGAGCGTGCAATTGGCATGCTCACTGCAGGAATAGCCACCAGAGCTGTTGCCAGGGAATTGAATGTTAATTTCTCCACCATAAGCCTCCCCTAACATCGTTTTAGAGAATTTGGCAGTACGTCCAACCGGCCTCACAAACGCAGACCACGTGTATGGGCGAGCGGTTTGCTGATGTCAGAGTGGCCCATGGTGGCGGTGGGGTTATTGTATGGGCAGGCATAAACTAGATACAATGAACACAATTGCATTTTATCAATGGCAATTTGAATGCACAGAGATACCATGATGAGATCCTGAGGCCCATTGTCGTGCCATTCATTCACCGCCATCACCTCATGTTTCAGCATGATAATGCACAGCCCCATGTCGCAAGGAATTCCTGGAAGCTGAAAATGTCCAAAGTTCTTCCATGGCCTGCATACTCAGACATGTCACCCATTGAGCATGTTTGGGATTCGCTAGATCGACATGTACAACAGCGTGTTTACAACAGCGTGTTCAACTTCCTGCCAATATCCAGCAACTCTAATATCCAGCAACTCTATGTGAAGGAGATGTGTCGTGCTGCATGAGGAAAATGGTGGTCCCACCAGATACTGACTGGTTTTCTGATCCACGCCCAAACTTTTATTTTTTTAAGGTACCTGTGACCAACAAAGGCACATCTGTATTCCCAGTCATGTGAAATCTATAGATTAGGGCCTAATGCATTTATTTCAGTTGACTGTTTTCCTTATATGAACTGTAACTCAGTAAAATCTTTGAAATTATTTATATCTTTGTTCAGTATAAGTTTGAAACAGGGCTGAAAAGTGTGTGTGTGCACGTGCATGCCTGTCTGTTCGCTCATTAAATATGTATGGTTTCCCCCAACACCCTCCCTCCCTCCGTGCACACACACACACACACACACACACACACACTCACACAACAACACACACACCACCCACCCGGTGGTTGCCTGCCAGCCAATAGCTCTGGTAGAGTGACCAGCAAGAGAAATATCTCCAGCCAAACATATGTTGCCACAGTAGCCACACACTCACACGCACATAGACACACACACACATACAGAGAAACAGACAGACAAACATACACAGGGACACAAACACAGTGCCTGGGGGAGCTTGTGCAATGTCTGTCCATGTATGACAGACAAGGTGAAGGATCCTCCAGGCAGACTCAGAGAGAGAGAGAGAGAGAGAGAGAGAGAGAGAGAGAGAGAGAGAGAGAGAGAGAGAGAGAGAGAGAGAGAGAACAAACCGACGTGTACACACGTACACACAATACACACACACATTAAGGCACTGAGGCAGACAGAGATGCATATCTGAATCCTGGAGGGACTGGAGTGATGTTGTTATTGACTCACTAAGGTGCACTCTGCTCATCTATTCTGAGCCGTACCTTACTGCTTCCAACTTATGGGCCTCATTCTTCAGTAAAAAATGTTGTTGTTGAAATTACGACCAACCGTCCGCTGACTAGCACGACTGCGTCCCAAATGGCACTCCCTATGTAGTGCAGTACTTTTAGCCACAGCCCCATGGGCCCTGGTCAAAAGTGTTACACTACATAGGGAACAGGGTGCCATTTCAGACGTAGTCATCCACTTCCAATCCCCGCCCCGCCGCTATGCAAAGTAGCTAGTTACCTGCTGTTTGGCCAAGTGATTGTGACTTCCACTGGTGCCTACCTTTATTAGATTAGTAGGTAGACCCTACGCTACTCCACACACACACACATACGGGAGGAGAAGAAAGGAGAGTGCCAGCAAAGGCCTATAATTACGGAACACTTTAGAATTAATGCAGTGGAGTGCATTTAACAGAGTTCTGCGTTTAGACACTGAGAGGCAGGGAGGGACGGAAGGAGGGAGGGAGGGAGGGAGGCAGGGAGGGACGGAAGGAGGGAGGGAGGGAGGAGGGAGGTCAAGGATAACTCAATTAAAAGAGAGAAAATCTTTCAGGAAATGGAGTGTTAATTCCTGGTTTAGCGCTCCATTTGAATTTGTAATGTACATTAGAGTTAATTAATTGTGCTGTTATTTCTCTCTCTTCCTCTCTCTCTCTCTCTCTCTCTCTCTCTCTTTCTTTCCTCCCATCACTCCCCCTCGCCCATTCCTCCCATCTCAATCCTCCTTTTCCTCTCCTTTCCTCCTCCCTCCATCTCCATCCTCCTCCCTCCCTCCAGTCCATGGTGCTCCTGCTCCACAGCCAGCGTCAGTACATCTTTGACTACGACCTGTTGGACCGCCTGTCTGCTGTCACCATGCCTTCGGTGGCCCGTCACACCATGCAGACCATCCGCTCCCTGGGCTACTACCGCAACATTTACAACCCCCCGGAGAGCAACGCCTCGGTCACCGTCGACTACAGCGAAGACGGACAGCTCCTCAGAGTGGCCCACCTAGGGACAGGTCAGACAACTTTCAACTGTTATGGATGTGTTATGTGTTGAGTGTGTCTAACGTCCTTGTCTCGTCTGTCATCAAGTACATCTTTTCAGAAACTTTAAGAAAACTTCCCTAAAACTGTATTGCCATTCAACAAATATTGCTAGGAATTTATGTTGGTGTTGTACACAGAATAACCACCCACTTCTATATCAACAGGTCGTAGAATTCTCTACAAGTATCGACGACAGAACAAAATGGCGGAGATCTTGTATGATTCTACGAGGGTTAGCTTCACCTACGACGAGACAGCCGGTGTGCTGAAGACGGTGAACCTCCAGAGTGAAGGGTTCATCTGTTCCATCCGGTACCGGCAGATTGGACCGTTGGTGGACCGGCAGATCTTCCGGTTCAGTGAGGACGGCATGGTGAACGCACGGTTCGATTATACCTACGACAACAGCTTCCGGGTCACCAGCATGCAGGCTGTCATCAACGAGACGCCGCTGCCCATCGACCTCTACCAGTTTGACGACATCTCCGGGAAGGTGAGGTTCCTCAGTCACGTCTAAAACCTTTTAAAAACCTTTCTCACATTTCATTATTTTACTGAAAGTGTGTTTGTGATGTAAATGCACTTTAATTAAATAAAGTTGATTGATTTGAAGGTGGAACAATTCGGAAAGTTCGGTGTGATCTACTACGACATCAACCAGATCATCTCCACGGCCGTCATGACCTACACCAAGCACTTCGACGTCCACGGACGGATCAAGGAGATCCAGTACGAGATCTTCAGATCCCTCATGTACTGGATCACCATCCAGTATGACAACATGGGCCGGGTGACCAAACGCGAGATCAAGATCGGACCGTTCGCCAACACGACCAAGTACGGTTACGAGTACGACGTGGACGGTCAGCTCCAGACGGTCTACCTCAACGAGAAGATGATGTGGCGCTACAACTACGACCTGAACGGCAACCTCCACCTGCTCAACCCGGGTAACAGCGCCCGGCTCACCCCGCTACGCTACGACCTCCGAGACCGCATCACGCGGCTTGGGGACATCCAGTACCGGTTGGACGATGACGGGTTCCTGAGACAGAGAGGAGCTGAGATCTTTGAGTACAACTCCAAGGGCCTTCTAGAACGCGTCTACAGCAAAGGCAACAGGTTAGTTGGACGATTGGTGACCTTACCTGACTGTACCATCCATACCCCACTGTAAACATACACCCCAACTTGGACCACTGATGTTTTTTTGCGGGGGGATATGCATTTCATTTGTATTGTGTTGTTTGATGATAATTCTTGTAAATGTGTACATTGTTTCAAATAATTCACTGCTATTAATACTCTGTAATGTTTCCTAATTGTAAAATCTCTCTCCCTCTCTCTCTTTCCCTCTCACTCTCTCCTTCTCCCTCTCTCTTTCCCTCCCTTCCCCCAACAGTTGGACCATCCAGTACCGCTACGACGGGTTGGGCCGGCGTGTGGCCTCCAGAACCAGCCTGGGCCAGCACCTGCAGTTCTTCTACGCAGACCTGAACTACCCGACCAGGATCACTCACGTCTACAACCACAGCAGCTCAGAGATCACATCTCTCTACTACGACCTGCAGGGACACCTGTTCGCCATGGAGATCAGTAGCGGAGAGGAGTTCTATATCGCCTGTGACAACACCGGAACCCCTCTAGCAGTGTTCAGTAGTAATGGGCTTCTTTTGAAGCAGGTAAGGTTTCAGACCTGTTGGAAAGGCCTCATGTACAGTCCCCGATCCTCTATGTGTTCTGTGTTGTTACTTGGATTTGATGTCCAATAGAAGCTAGTCTAAATCTACACGTATCTGCATCTACATATCCAGCGAGGTGATAGTTATTCAATGTATTTCATGATTATTTTCTAGGTGCAGTACACGGCCTACGGCGAGGTCTACTTTGACTCCAACCCCGACTTTGTCCTGGTGATCGGCTTCCACGGGGGTCTCTACGACCCCCTGACGCGCCTGCTGCATTTCGGGGACCGGGACTATGACATCCCGGCGGGGCGCTGGACCACCCCAGACATCGGGACGTGGACGAGAGTCGGGAAAGACCCGGCGCCGTTCAACCTGTACATGTTCCGGAACAACAACCCTGTCAGCAAAGTTCACGAGGTCAAGGAGTACGTCACAGGTGGGAGACGATGAATTCACTCTAGTTGACTGCTTATAGCTTATGTAAGACATAAACCTTCTAGATGGTTGATAGAAGAACGAGTATGTCACAAATGGAGTACATCACAGATAAGAGACTGTGATGCGACCTTTAATGCACTCTGGTTTACTCCCTATAGCTTAGGTAAGCAGATATAATTATATATGTCTGGCACCTTGCTCTGTAGAACGGTAAGGCCTGTTATGGCAATACAGTAGGGACATTGTTGTCCTTGTATGATGACCATAGATAAACAGTCTATTGTGAATAGACTATTAGTATGAATATTTTATGGCTGTGAACTTTAGTAATTGTCTAGCGGTGGCATATTACCTCATTGCTATGCATCACAATGATATTGCTATTGTTTTCAGCAGTTACCCTTTCCACATGTTAATAGTTCTGGCTAAACATGAAAGGTATGACTCGAAATGACTAGTTTCCCCTCGGGACAATACAGTTTGTCCTATCCTAATCTGAAACATTGGAACATCGTTTCCCTCAGTGGTCTATTCTCTCATGGTCACAATGTAATTCACTTTTCCATGGTTACAGATGTCAATATCTGGCTGGTGACGTTTGGGTTCCACCTTCACAACGCCATCCCCGGGTTCCCCATCCCCAAGTTCGACCTCACACAGCCGTCCCTGGAAATGAAGAAGAGCCAGCTCTGGGACGACCTTCCGGTATGTAGTATCCCTCCGCCTTCCTACCTCCCTCCACCCCTCCATCCTCCCCTATCCCTTCCTCCCTCCCTTCCGCTTATTTACTCTATATCGCCGCTTATTTACTCTATATCGCCACTATCGTACTATCTGCCTCTCTCTGGGGTTAATTTACCCTCTATCTCCACTGTCATATCCCTCCGCCTCATTCTGGTTTATTACAACCTTCCGGTATGACGTATCCCTCCGCCTCCCTCCCTCTAGTCTAGTTTATTTACCCTATCTCTACTGTCATATCCCTCCACCTCTCTCTGGGGTTTATTAACCTTAGCTAGCTATCTCCACTCTCATTTCCGTACTGTGATTGTACTGAGGAACTGAAACTAGGACCACCATCTCACAGCTGGCTGGAAGACCAACCAACCCACCGTGTTGATTTAGCGTGTTTAGCCAGTGAAGAAGAGAGAAACAACGTTCAGGGTGGTCCACAGTTCACCCACGGAAATCACACACACACAGACACACCAATTATACCGCAGCTGAATCATCCTCCGGTTTGTCTTTAAATAAAGTCATTATACACACGTATTTGAAGTGCAAATGAGTCCCTTATTATTACTATGTTGCCATGACTGTCGCTTCTTCTTCTTCTCTCTGTGTGAAATTAACAAGCTGGGCTGTTGCTCCTCACAAACCCAACAATCCCATATTTCTTTATTTTTTTTAACTAAGCATTGATCTAAAAAACTACTTTTTTGTTGTCGTTGCATTCAGGTTTTTTCTCATGACAAACAAACAAAGTTCTCCCTGTGATCTTTTTCTTGCTAAAACAATATTCCGTGTTTTGTCTCCATATAATTAGGACATTTCTATAAGAAAGGGAACCTTTGAATGGCTGAAGCTGGGACACTTCTTCACCATGTCAATCTGGGATTTGGTTTCATATTGTCCCTCATTTTTTGGAGAATAATTTCGTTTTTATTGAGATAACACAGTACTAGGGGAATAGCCACCCACTGGTGACAGACGTCAATTCAACATCTATTCTACGTTGATTCAACGTAATTTCATTGAAATGACATGGAAACAATGTGGATTTAACCACAGTGTGCCCAGTGGGTAAAGGAACACAACAGGCTTTACATACTGAGGCTAGAGCAACCCCATAAAGGTTTCAGTTATATCTGTCCATGACAAGGAGAGAGAGTTCTGATTTGATATCTGTGTAACTTTTCTCTCCTCTCTCTCCTCCCTCTCTTCTCCCCCTTCTCTGACTCCTCCCATCAGTCCATCTCGGGGGTGCAACAGGAAGTGACCCGGCAAGCCAAGGCTTTCCTGTCCTTCGAGAGGATGCCGGAGATCCAGCTGAGCCGCCGGCGCTCCAACCGGGAGAAACCCTGGCTGTGGTTCGCCACCGCCAAGTCGCTGATCGGTAAGGGTGTTATGTTGGCGGTGACGCAGGGCCGTGTGGTCACCAACGCTCTGAATATCGCCAACGAGGACTGCATCAAGGTCGCCGCCGTCCTCAACAATGCGTTCTACCTGGAGGACCTACACTTCACAGTGGAGGGACGCGACACGCACTACTTCATCAAGACCAGCCTACCGGAGAGCGACCTGGCAGCTCTGAGGCTGACAAGCGGGAGGAAGTCGCTGGAGAACGGAGTCAACGTGACTGTGTCCCAGTCCACCACCGTGGTGAACGGCAGAACTCGGCGCTTCGCCGACGTGGAGCTGCAGTACGGCGCTCTGGCGCTCCACGTGCGCTACGGCATGACTCTGGACGAGGAGAAGGCACGTGTGCTGGAGCAGGCCAGGCAGAAGGCGTTGTCGAGCGCTTGGTCCAGGGAGCAACAACGGGTGAGGGAGGGGGAGGAGGGGGTGAGGCTGTGGACGGAGGGGGAGAAGAGGCAGCTGCTGAGCGGAGGGAAGGTACTGGGCTACGACGGGTACTACGTCCTCTCCATAGAGCAGTACCCCGAGCTAGCAGACTCCGCTAACAACATCCAGTTCCTCAGGCAGAGCGAAATAGGGAAGAGGTAACAGACAGAATCCTCGGCACTGGCCGCCAAAGAGACTACCCCCTCCAAATCCTCCACCCAAACCTCCCTCGCCTCCCCTCTTTTCTCTAAAAGGGGGAGGGTCCAGGCTAGTGCTGTGCTTAGCGCCGCCTAGCTGAAACAAACACAGTAAAATGTAGAAATATCTCAAACTGAACTGAACCTAATACTACCACTGTGGGGCCTGAAAGTCAAACAAAGCGCCTCCAACTGACGCAGATGGTTGTCCCGTGCTATACAGCGTTGAATGGACTGTGGACTCTCTTGAAAAGAGAGAAAAAAAGTCAAAACTATCGGTTTGTGAAAGGAAAAAAAAGTTTTTGTTTTTTAAATAGACTTCCTGAATTTGCTTTCGGAAAAAATATTTTAAAAAGGAAGAAAAAATGTGTTTACATACGCATACCACTACAACACGTCTGGACTAATAGAAAAAAAGCCTTCTGGTTTCTTACAAAGGACAACGTCTATAATCTGATTCTACATTCTGACGACCGACCTTTGACCTTTGCGTACTGTAAAAGGTAGTGTTGTTGTTCGCAGTAGGACCATGGGTCTCCAATGGTGGTAACAAGACAGTTGAAACCACTTGTTGAAACCACTTGCTTGTTCTTCTGCTTTTCTTTCTGAAAGGGACAAAACAGCTCCCACCAAGTGACTTCTTTACAAATACTAGATCAAAGTGGGATGTTTTGGGAATCGGGAGATTGTGTGCGTGTCTGTCTGTCTGTCTGTCTGTGTGTGTGTGTGTGTGTGTGTGTGTGTGTCTAAACAATGGAGACCATTTGTGTGTGTATGTATGGAGGAAGTTAATCAATTAAATGAAATGAAAGAATCATATCCAACCAATCTTTTGAAAAACAATGTGAGACAGTATCTTTATGGATTTTTTTATTAAGATGAAAAATTCCAAACTTATCCGTACATCAATATTAGCCTCTTAGAGAAAGTAATTTATGTACAGTGTTTATACATAAAAAATAAAATTGTAAAAAATATGAAGATTTTTTTTTCCTTCGTCATGCATTACTGTTTATACTCTTCATTAAGTTTTCAATATTTTATCCTATTATAATTCATGGTAATGCTTATTGAAATAACATTTAAAAAATCAACCCTACTGTATTATTGATTTCTGCATTGAGAATATTCCAAGATGGGTTTTTAATTTTCTTGCCTTCATTGATCAGATTCCCTGATATCTGAGACGAACCACGTTTTGTTTTGGAACTTGTATTTTTTATTAGAAAAGTGTCAGTTGAATGGTTGATGTCAGTCAGACAACCATATGTCATAGGAAATACTAGACTACTACTATCAAGAGCTGGAGAATAGTTTGGCTGTACGGTACGGTAGTATATCCTACCTTGTGGAAATAGCCTTTGAACCTTAAGTCCTTTTGAGTAGGACACAAGGAAGGGCCGCTTGCCCTTCTCAGCTAGAGGGTTTGAAAACAAAACACCTTGGTTGTCTTACCTAAATATAATTTCTGCCTTTCCTATAACAAAGCCAGGCTGTTTCTTAGATCTCTGCTCAGCTCAAACGTGAAGGCTTCTCATAATCACTATTAAGGATGGAAAATTCCAGAAACGTTCCTAAAATTCCCAGGTTTTCCAGAAATTCCAATTGGAAGATTCGTCCAATTGGAATTTATGAAAAACCTGGACATTTTGGGATCGTTTCCAGAATTTTCCAGTCCTAACCACTATAGCTCTTTGCTCTTTCTCTACTTACGTTAGGAAGAGCTGAACTCATGTTCCTTGTACCAGCACAGAGAGCACAGATATGGCTGCAGCAGTGAGAACTGAACAGAACCAAATACGAGCCTCTTGACTTGAACAGATACAACACCACCATAATCCAAGGGACCATTTAACATCCTGCTCGTAAATGTATTCCTCCAACTTCACTTTTTTATCCTAAACATGGCTTGAAAGCCAGATATTACAAACACAATCACATCAAACGGTTCATTAGATAGAGCAAAGGGGCAGAGATTAGCTCAACTTCCGGAGGGGAAAAGAGAGAGAGAATAAACCTGGGAAAAGCCTAGAAACGGCTCAATGTGCACTCTGGGTAATTTTTCCGACATAACCTAAATGGCTAGTGAGTGTAGTGTAAAGGAGTTGCCAGGGCGATGAAGATGACTTCAGCACTATGAACTAACTCTCCCTACTCCCTACTCATCTCTCTGCCTGAGGGGGATAACACATATATTCACCCACAGAAAGAGAAAGAAAAGTTTTTTAACACCAAACTATGATAATTTCAAAGATTTTTGTTGTTGTGATGATCTGAACCACACTTGAGGAAACTTTGCCAGTCACACGAACTCTACATCCCCAGGAGCCATACCCAAACGCAGATTAGCGTTTTTCGTCATGAATCTTGTTCTGGAGGCAGCTCTGCAGAGTGGTCACTAGCTGGCACAGTCATAACACTAACCTTAACCCCACTACTAACCCTAATGCCTAATCATATCCTTGAATTAAGACCAAAAAGCTAATTATAGTTTTCATGGATTTTTCCAATATAGCCAACTTTGACTTTCCAGCTGGCCTAAGGGGAAATCGCTCAGTTCTGCCTCTAGGACAAGACTCGTGAAAATAAGCGTCAACCTGCTACAGAAGATTACAACACCCTTTCTCAAATGCTTCTCATGTTTCCATGTTGCTTTTTCAGTCAATGTGACCGCCTCATACAGTAGTTCAAATCTGTTTCTTTTGTAAACAGATTGTAAAAAGGACTTGAGGAATGAGAAAGTATTGTCTTTTGCTTCATGATTTTTTCAATATATATATATATATATCAATCATTGAATTGTATTGCCTAGCTTATTTTTCTATTCATGTGTGTGACAAGGTGGACAGAAGGTGGAAGGACTTATACTCCCAGGTTGTTTGTGTGTTGATTTTACTACGTTGTTGTCAGATTTTCTCTGGTGTTATTGGTTGGTCTTGGTCTGTACCATGTGCCATTTATTCTGCAGGGGGAATCGTAGTTGACCCTATCCCTGCTGTATCACATGGCTACTATGATGCCCCCCTCTCCCCCATCGTCAGCCGAAAGTGGAGTAGCCCAGCCATATGCAGTGGCTTAAGATCAGGACTCAACATAATGAGTTTTCCTTCTGACTTGGCTGATCTCTCAAAATAACACTTCCCCCAAATTAGACAAACACTTTCAGTGCTGTTCTGTTTTACTAAGTAGAACGTTCCAGTCTAACAATGTGTTAGACACCTCTTATTGGAGTGGACACACAAGTGCTAGAAAGAGGGGAGCGTATGGTGTTTCGGGGTTGAAAAAGGGGTCATCCCACAAACATGCAGGAAGCAGTGTGTTCTGGGTATTGTTTGCATGCTTACAAAGTGAAACGCCCATCCATCTGTCAGTCATTATTTCCCATCCATGTTAGAACAGACATTTACATGTCTACATGGTCAAATGCTTCTGTATTATATTGCACTACCATGTAACAGCGTTATTGCTTAATGCTTAGTCCATACAATAACCTTAAAGTGCTGGTCGATGCCAGGCCATAGACCTTTATGTCTGTCCTCCAGGTAGAAGATTCCCCTTTGACACAGATCTAGGATCAGCCTCCAACTCCAATCCTACTTAACCATTAGGGGGTAAAACACAAAACTGGCCTTAGATCAGTGTCTCTAAAGGCATCATACCTACCTTCCGTTTTGTCTGAAGATGGTGATTAGGTAGAGGAATTTCCTTTCTCAAGGAACTTCCTGACTTTAGAAGGAGAGGCTCATGGGATTGGGACCACTGCTGACCGTAACGCTGAGTTGTGCGCCAGCGTCGTGCACCAGCGTCGTTATAAATATTATATTACCGGCATTTTGTTTTTATAAGTGATGAAGAAGGAGAATGATGTCTATAGTGATGTCACTACTAGCACCACCACAGCCACCTCTCACCCTATCACAAAAAACACACGTCTGTTCTGCGATGTCACACAGTTTACAGATCTGAAGGGACAGCAAACACTGCAACGTTGAGACAACGTTGTGTGGTGGTTGTGTGTTAGCTGGGAATTTGAGCAAAGAAAATGTGTATTTTTATTTTTGTTAAGACCCTGTTGTCCAGAGTCACAGGTTAGCTGATGTTTTGTGTTTGGAGATTTGATAAAGATTTTTCTATGTATTTTGTCATTTATTTTCTTTCTCTGAAAATGAAACAGACTGGCGAAAAGTGATCTTAGTTGTAAACGTGTCAGTCAGTCCTCTCTTTGTAAAGAAGGTACAACATATCTTTTTAATTTATTTACAGATTTATTCATTTTTTTATTATTCTTTTCAATCTACATCCTCCACGAAAGTTTCATCATGATGATATTGTTTTTATATAAACAAACATTGCTGTTTTAGAGTGCAATTAAAGTGCAATTTTAATGTAAGCTCCGAAAGGTCATTACCGGGGATGCAATCCCTTTTATGTCCCAGATGTTAAAGGTCCAACAGAGATCAATCATGATAACAATAAACATGTCATACTGTAAAGGTTTCTGAAGCTCGGCTTGAAATGCTCTTTATTTAGTTCATTTACTCTCAACGTACTGTATCGACACACACACATACACACAGTCAGTCCATATCATGCATACACACATACACACAAACACACACACACACACCTATCCCACTCTAATCCCCATGTTTGCTTTTTGTATGTTTGCTAGTAGATCCACTGTGAAGTCCATTTTAATTCACCAAATGCAAAAGCTTGCTCCATAATCGCCATCCCTATTACCAAACTTGATGGGCCCGACCGGATCAATCTATCCACCTGTGTTTTAATGTATTTATTAAAGGAAGATAGAAATCCCTCTTGTCCTCTCACCTGCTTGATTATTGTATCTCTTTGAAAGATGCTTTCAGAAAGAGAATTACCGTATGATAGCGTAAACATAATACATAAAGGAATGGCCATAGAAAAAGAAAAGCCTAGTGTATCTGACCTGTTCATTGGTTACATTATAAAGGCTTGGGATACACTGTGTGTGTTCTATTTTAACATACTCACTCAGAACATGGAATATACATACACAGTAGGCAGTTTATTAGGTACATCTAGTAAACCTTTGCCTTCAGAACAGCCTGAATTCTTCGGGGCATGGATTCTTCAAGGTGTGGCGTTCAAACATTGCTCAATTGGTATCAAGGGACCTAACGTGTGCCGGGAAAACCTTTCCTACACCACCGCCACCAGCCTGTACCGTTGACACCAGGTAGGATAGGGCCTTAGACTCGTGCTTGCTTACGCCAAATCCTGACTCCGCCATCAGCATGACACAACAGGAACAGGGATTTGTCGGACCAGGTAATGTATTTCCACTCCTCAATTGTGCAGGGTTGGTGATCGCGTGCCCGCAGGAGCCACTTCTTGTTTTTAGCTGATAGGAGTGGAACCCGGTGTGGTCGTCTGCTGCAGTACCCCATCCGTGACAAGGACCGACAAGTTGTGTGTTCCCGAGATGCCGTTCTGCCTACCACTGTTGTACTGCATCGTTACAGTATTTGCCTGTTTGTGGCCCGCCTCTTAGCTTGCACAATTCCTGCCAATCTCCTTCGACCTCTCATCAACGAGCAGTTTTCGCCCACAGGACTGCCGCTGACTGGATGTTTTTTGTTTGGCGCACCATTCTCGGTAAACCCTGGACACTGTCGTGCGTGAAGAGCCCAGGAGGCCGGACGTTTCTGAGATACTGGAACCGGCGTGCCTGCCTTATATAGCAAGCCATGGCCGGTTTATAGGAGAAAAACATTTTCAAGAACGGAATGGTGTACCTAATAAACTGACCACTGAGTGTATATGTTCATAGGTGTTCTATGATTTACTGTTGGTTGCAAATAATGTGTTTCTAGTGTTGGTGGTACAATTGAGACAAAGCTCTTACTGGCGAACGTGCATAAAGATGGCAGAACTCAGATTGGACGTAACAGGTTTAGCACTATCCACTGAGTTGTTAAACTACAGCGTGCAATATGGGTTAATGTGCCAATAAATCAACACTAACTTTTTCAGTTTTATCAATTTGCCGGTGTGTTGAAGCTAAAATTGGAGTCAAGTGTACTGTACTAATGACCATACAAAAAAAGAATAACAAAGAGCAATGTACAATACGGTGAACTTAGCAGAAGGAGGAATTTGTGGTAAGTGCATTGGGGACGTCATCTTTATGCACCTCCGCTATTGCCTAAAAAGTCCTCTCCTGCTTCATCTGCACTGATTTTGAAAAACAAAAAAACTGAGCAGGTGAAAGCCAACCTAATGATGAGCTTCCACCATCTTGTTTTCACCTGTCAAGTATTTTTCCATCAGTGCAGATGAACTGAAGATGGGCAAAGAGGACGTATTTTTAAGCAATTGAGCAGTGTCTATTTATATGCATGATCTCCACTTAAAACCTTTTAAGGATCATTGGAGCGCTAGCGCCCCATTCCCGACACTACCCGGAGAAATGTAAGGCGCCAAATTAAAAATCCCAAAGTTGAATTATAAAACATTCATCAATATACAAGTGTTGCATAGTCTTCGGAAGCTTAGACTCTTGGCAATAGCACAACATTTGATTGTGTGAGGATAGCACCTCACATATTTTATGCATTAGCATAATTTCATATCAGCGCGGGTCTCACAAAACACATATAAGAGCTAAAATAAACTGCTTACCTTTGATGATCTTCTGCTGAGGGCAATCCGAAGTGTCCAAGCAAGACAATCCATGTTTCTTTTGTTAGAAAAAGTCATTGTTTATATCCATAAATCTCCGTTTAGTTGGAGCGTTATGTTCAGAAAATCCCCCGTCGACTCGCCCATTGAACAGTGAAGAGAAAGCGTTCAAATTATACCTATCAACTTTGCCCAAACAAATCAAACATCATTTATAATGTATCCTTAGATATACTTTTATGTATATTAATGATTATATTTCACACAGATAATATCCTAAACGATAGAAAAGGAAAATACCGAGGAATGCGCACACGGTCTCGCGCACAAAAAACTCAAGTGACTTCCTCCATCCTCTTACAAATTCTTCTTCTGTTCGGTTGTTTTCCATGATAAACGCATGAAAACTTGTCTAAAGACTGTTGACATCTGGTGGAAGCCATAGGTACTGCAATCTGGGTCCTATTTTACTGAGAATCCCATAGACAGCCATTGAAAGTGAGGGCATGTCACAAAAAAAAAGAATCTGGACAGAAATTCCTCTGTTTTTTCGCCTGCCATATCAGTTCTGTTATACTCACAGACATTATTTTAACAGTTTTAGAAACTTCTGAGTGTTTCCTATCCAATAGTACTAATGTGCATTATGTGCATATCCTAGTTTCTGGGCCTGAGTGGCAGGCATTTCAGACTCTCCAAACTTTAGAATACTGCCCCGGTGCCTGTAGAGGTTAATCCCAAGCAAATGCACATACAAACGTTTTATAAATGAGGCCCCCGGTGCGTGTGTATTCGCCAGCTGACCAGTAACATTCACTGAGGAAGTAAGTTCCCAGGACAAACAACAACCTGCGGAGAGCCTGGGGTGCGTTCAGCAGGATGGAGCGTTTTGAAACGTTCAGATAGAAAAACGCTATGTTGAGCAAATATGCCTCTCTGACATGTAGAATGAAAGGAATCCCGACGGCTGTATTTGTGGTCTATCTATCTACAACGTCTGGCTACTCAACGGGATCATGAGCTGTGTAGCCCTGATAGGTGAAGATGCCTTGGATCAATCATACACTTTTAGAAAAAAGGTTATTCAGGGGGGATCACGTGACCCTTGAACGAGATGGTCGCGTGAACTAAGAGCGCCGCACAAGTAGTTTCCAATTCTTAATCTTACCTCCGCTTCAAGTTAAAAACTAATTTAGCTTTAGTCAAAAAGTCATGGTGGCTACAAAAGGCGACATTACATGTGACATATTTACCCAGACTCGAGCAGTAGCCGCGGAAAGAGCCTCCAAGAAACAGAGCGCCATTAGCCAGGAGCAAGAAGACCCCCGAGGCCCAACAAAGCCAACCTCTACCTCAGACATTCTTTCCGAGCTGAGAGCCCAACGTACAGAACTCAACATCAAATTAGATGGCATTAACTCTCAGCTCAGCGCGATAGGGGGCAAGGTGACAAACCTGGAAAATGCTTTGCCTGACATCAACAACAAGATAACCATCAACGTGGGGCGCTTGGACGAGGCAGAGGGGCGAATCCTATCCATGGAAAACTCACTGACAGACGCCATGGAAACAATAGCATATGCTAAAAAGAAAATAGAGCATCTGGAAGAGAAAACAGAGGACCTGGAAAACAGAGGGCGAAGGAATAATTGTGTTCTATTAAATCTGGGCGAAAAAGAAGACGGCAACATGCCACTGATCCGCTACCTGCAAGACAAACTTCCCGAGTGGCTCCACCTGTCCACCGACAGGCCCATAGGACTCGAGAGAGCTCACCGAGCACTGAGGCCCCCACCAGCAGCCAGACAACCACCGGGCCCAATCACCATACATTTCCTGAGATTCACCGACAAGGAACGAGTCCTACAGGCGGCGAAAATCAACACCATTACAGTGGGAAACGCCAAGCTCACCTTACACCAGGACCTGTCAGCTGGAATACGCCGAAAGCGCTGAGAGTTTGACGAGGTGAAGAAACACTCCATTGTCCGAGGCATCTTTAGGGGATTCAAATACCCAAATGAGCTCAGGATTCTTCACCAAGGAGCCCTGCGACACTTCAAAACTCCCGAAGAGGCAAACGTTTTTTGAAGGACAACCCTGAGCACTGAGAAATGGACCAATGACTAAAAGCGATTTACTGTTATAACTAATGGAGGTAAGACAACATATAGCCGCCATCCAATGACCCACCCGCCCCACGATAAATGTCGTTATAGCCGTCTAAGTTATATTTTTCTTTTAGATGAGAGAGGGATGGGCTCTATAGCCTAACCTAGGCCTACTAAAGTTTCAGCCTACTTAATTTCCCCTTTTTTAATATTAAGGACTTGCCCCAACACCTATCTGGTCCAAATGATTGGACCTATGTCCTTTGGGGGAGGTGTGTGTAGGCTGGGCTATTGATTTAATTTTCTCCCTCTTTTTTTTTATATATATATTTTTTTTATGTGGTCTGGACGGAGATTAGGTTGTTACTCATTCGATGCGGGGCGGAGCGGAGAGGATGGGGCATTTCTTTGGGGGGGAGACGGTGTGCGCTGCTAACTGTTCCCGTTTTTTTTTTTTTCTTCGGAACACAGCATTGAGACCGAGCGTGGGGTTAATAGATCCAACGGGATATGTAGTTGTTTGGGAACTCGGCTGGGGGGTTCAGAGACTGTTCTTTTATGTACACCATTTATTTTTATTTTATGTGATCGCATCTGTAACTATTATACACCTTTACACAGATATGACTTGCACTAGAGTTCAATTACCGTTCGATGACGTTGACTAGTACCTTAAATATATTGACATGGAACTGCCATGGGCTAGGTCATGCAATTAAACGGAAAAAGATACTATGTGCTCTAAAAATGGTAAAAGCAGACATTGCGCTATTACAAGAGACACACCTCTGTGATGCTGAACATGCCAAACTCAATTATGAATGATCCATTCATAATTGACAAAAACATATCTGATCCGGAGGGGAGATTAATTCTGATAACTGGGTCACTGTACAGTGAGGGAAAAAAGTATTTGATCCCCTGCTGATTTTGTACGTTTTTGTACGTATCAGTCTATAATTTTAATGGTAGGTTTATTTGAACAGTGAGAGAAAGAATAACAACAAAAAAATCCAGAAAAACGCATGTGAAAGATTTTATAAATGGAATTGCTTTTTAATGAGGGAAATAGGTATTTAGCACACATCTTAGGAGGGATTTTGTCCCACTCCTCTTTGCAGATCTTCTCCAAGTCATTAAGGTTTCGAGGCTGACGTTTGGCAACTCAAACCTTGAGCTCCCTCCACAGATTTTCAAAGAGGAGTGGGACAAAATCCCTCCTGAGATGTGTGCAAACCTGGTGGCCAACTACAAGAAACGTCTGACCTCTGTGATTGCCAACAAGGGTTTTGCCAAGTACTAAGTCATGTTTTGCCGAGGGGTCAAAAACGTATTTCCCTCATTAAAAAGCAAATCAATTCATAACATTTTTCACATGCGTTTTTCTGGATGTTTTTGTTGTTACTCTGTCTCTCACTGTTCAAATAAACCTACCATTAAAATTATAGACTGATCATTTCTTTGTCAGTGGGCAAACGTACAAAATCAGCAGGGGATCAAATACTTTTTTCCCTCACTGTACACACAAGACAACAAAGACTCTCCTGTTTCTCCGGCCACAATGTGGGACGCTGCCAAAGCCACGCTAAGAGGACATCTAATTGCATACGCTTCCTCTAAGAAAAAAACAATGGAAGCACACAGCCTAGAACTTGAGAGGGAGCTGGAACGCTGTGAAAAGTACATAAACAATCCCCAGACAGCACCTCCTGGAGTCAACTTAAAGCAACCAAAGCCAAACTGAACTTGGACTAAAAAAAAGTTTTCTTTACTAAACAGAAATACCATGAGTATAGCAATAGGCCTAGTAGTTTGCTTGCTTACCAATTAAAAAAAGAGCAGTCAGAGCGTACAATCATGGCCATCCGAACAGCAGAGGACGAGGTCACATATGACCCAAAAAATATAAATTTAACTTCTCATGATTTTTACTGCAAACTATATACTTCTGAGAGAAAACATACGGATGCAGAACTTCATTCCTTCCTAGAGGGAATTTACCTAAACTATCAGAAACCGACCAAGCAGATCTCAACTCCCCCTTCACTCCTGAGGAGGTCCTGGAGGCAATTACCTCCAAGTCCCCAGGCCCAGATGGATTCCCCAGAGAGTTCTACAAAGTTTTTTGGCCCCAGCTTAGCCCTATTCTCATACGTATGCTGGATGATTTGTGCAAAAACGGAGCTCTTCCAGACTCTATGTACACAGCTCGCATTACAGTGTTGGTCAAAAAAGACAAGGACCCTCTATCCTGCTCGTCCTTCCGGCCCATAAGCTTGTTGGATTTCGACTACAAAATAATTACCAAATTGCTCGCTAAAAGACTTAACACTCTTCTTCCCAAAATAATAAAAGCAGACCAAACTGGATTTATTAGAGACAGGTACTCTTCTGATAACATTCGCCGTCTTTTTGATATTATTGATCAAGTAAACGCACAGAAGACCCCTGTCCTGCTGGCTTCACTGGATGCTGAGAAGGCATTCGACAGGATGGAGTGGAGCTTTATGTTCTCGGTCTTAGAAAAGTTCAATATGGGCCCAAACTTTATTAAATTAATTCAGTCCCTATACGCTCATTCAAATGCCATGGTGACTACTAACAGTCTGAACTCTGGCAGATTCCCGTTGGGATGGGGCACAAGACAGGGGTGCCTGCTGTCCCCCCTGCTCTGCTTGTTGGGGGCGGAGCCTCTGGCAGAGCTGATAAGGAGCAATCCAAGTATTACGGGTGTTTCTGCAGGTGGCCTGCAGCACAATATTTCGCTCTATGCGGATGATGTCTTGCTCTACATATCCAACCCTGAGAAATCCCTCCCTCCCATTTTAGACACAATTGCTCAGTATGGCAAGTTTTCAGGATATAAGATGCATTTTAACAAATCCACTGTTTGCCCTCTCAATCTTACACTCACCAGCTCTATGAAGACACTCTGCCCATTCCAATGGAAGACACAGGAGTTTCAATACCTTGGGATCTTCGTAACCAGATCTGAATTGCCTTTTCAAGGGGAATTATCTCCCACTCCTGGATCGAATCAAGAACGATCTCCAAACCTGGATCTCCCTCCCAATCAGCTTAGTCGGAAGAATTAATGTCATCCGTATGAACATCCTCCCTAGATTGAACTATTTATTTCAGATGCTCCCATGCTATCTCCAAGTTTCCTTTTTCAAAACAACCAACCAAAGCATCACCAAATGTATATGGGGCAATAAAAAACCTAGGATCAAGTTCTCCACTGTATTGAAACCTGAATCTAAGGGTGGTCTTGCCCTTCCCTCCCTTCAATTGTACTACTGGTCTGCCCAAATCCGCAACATGCTAACATGGATCACAAACAGACAAGACTCAATGTGGATTCAGATAGAAGCCCAATCCTGTGGTTCATTGCCCCTAAGCTCAATTATATTCATTAATAACTTTAGTGAAGTGGGCAACATAGCCAAAACCTTTGTGACTTATAGCACCCTACTAGCGTGGAGGGACTGTAAGAAATACCTGGGCATCTCCTCCCAAATATGTTCTCACTCGCCTATAGTATGCAACCCAGACTTGCCAAAAGCCCTGAGTGATGCCAACTTTAATCTTTGGCATACTCTAGGAATCAGGACCTTTTCAGACTTATTTCATAAGAAAACCACTACACTGAAATCCTTTCAAGAGCTCTGCAGTGAATTCAATGTGCCAAGATCAATTTTTTTTTAAATATATTTAAATTAGACACGTAATTTCCTCATTTACTTCCAAGAGGAGGTTTAGAGCTCAGCTGAATGAAGTTGAGACCCTTCTTTCTACAGCACAATATATTAAAGGCAAAATCTCCTATATCTATAGACTCCTTTCTGAGAAAGGGGCTCCTCCTACACTCCAATGAAAATAATCTGGGAAAAGGACCTTTGTCTGACCAGATTGTTGACTTTCTTCCTCTTGAAAAGCTCACCTATGACCTCCACAGGAGACAGCCAAAGTTTGATAGACTCTGGACCCCACTACTGAACTATATTTCAAATTGGACAGAGTGAATGGGCTGATTAGGGAAATGAGCAGACCCATGTTGTGTAAGGTGCTGTAATAAACTAACTATTTGTTCGTCGTCTCAGTTAAGGCTGGAAATAGCTAATAAGAATCTTGATAGTCCTGCTGCAAGGTTGTGTATTTATTTATTATTATTATTATTATTATTTTTATTTTAAAAAAATGTTGTATTAGTTTACTATATATTATATATTTTTTTATTACTATTATTATTATTGTCAGTTATTTTAATTATTATTATTTTTTATTTTTTATTTTTTTGTGAACGTGGAATGTGTTTTGTTCGTTGATTGAAAAACAAGAAAACTTAAAAAAAAAAAAAAAAAAAAGCTGTCCTCATAGGAATACCATTTTTGGTTTCATGTAGAACCCATTGAACCCAAAGGGGTTCTACCTGGAACCAAAAAGGGTTCTCTATGGGGACAGATAGCACCTTTTTTTCCTAAGAGTGTACAGTATGCATTGGGACCTCAAAAAGAATAAGAGAAAGCTGTAAACCTTATGACCAAGCAAGCAAACGCACCTTGACACCTATAAAACAGTAACTAAGGACTTTTTTTTTAAGTACTACGAAGGCCTGATGGTTTTGGAGGGATCATATGCCTTGGGACCCCAAGAATACAGAGCTGGAAGACAAACATACCAGGCAAGAGAGTAAACATTCTAGTAGATGAAAGATAAATACTTGTTTCCCCATTGACAACCACACAACCACCAAAGCTCACTGCACCACTGCCATGGGTGAAGTCATATGCCTTGGGACCCCAAGAAGAAGCGTTTAGACAATTACCAGGTAAGAAGAGAAGACTGTAGATAGATTAGATGAATGATGAATATACATTTTTCCAATGTAGCTACTTAGGGAACCTGATGACCAAGGGCCAAAAACTCTATAGCACCATACTCTTGGTAACTTCAGCCAGTAACTAAGCCCAGTAACTAAGCCGGTAACTCAGCCGGTAACTCAGCAAGTAACTAAGCCAGTAACTAAGTCAGTAATTTAGCCAGTAACCTAGGCAGTAACTAAGCCAGTAACTCAGCCAGTAACTAAGCCAGTAACTTAACCAATAACTCAGCCAGTAACTCAGCCAGTAACTCAGCCAGTAACTCAGCCAGTAACTAAGCCAGTAACTATGCCAGTAACTCAGCCAGTAACTCAGCCAGTAACTAAGGATTTTTGTGTAGATTAGGTTTTACTTACATTTCTCTTCCTGTTATTCGTATGCTAAAAGCTCTGACAAAGTGAACGCCTGTCTGTGAGAGAACCGCAGCCAACGACCTCTTAGCTCATGTCTGAAACAGAGCTAGCCTGAGTCCCAAATGGCACCCTAGTCCCTATAATAAAGGACCTATATAGTGTACTACTTTTGACCTGAGCCCTATAGGTCCTGGTCTAAAGTAATGCACTAAATAGGATGCCATTTAGGATGCAGGCTCAGCCCCAGGAGGCTCCAGTCCACATCACTAGCACGGTCTCTGGTTTCACTGGTGTTTTCACGTCGCGTAGCAAAGCGATACACTCCGGTGACTTTGTTTTCAAAAGACGAAAGCAGAGACGCCAACCGAACGGCGTCCCCTGACCACCGTGAAGCAACCGGTTGTACTGTGTTAGAGAGATACAGTGCAGTACAGGCCACTGGTGTTGTAGTCACACACACTTGCTTTCTTGCAGGTCAGAGAGGTACACGCTTGCTCTCTCTTACTCTCTCTCCCACTCATTCTCACACACACACACACACACACACACACACACACACACACACACACACACACACACACACACACACACACACACACATACTGTCCCTCTTTTGTAATCTGTCAGTGCTGTAGAGAATAGAACAGGTACTACTGGGAGATAACAAACCCAACTCCAAGGCTGACGTGAACCTCATTAAACAACCCAAACCTGGTGAAATGGTTTTTTCCAGGCCCAGCCCTGTGTGTCATAACTCATAGTGCACATGCCAATTGGCATCCTATTCAAATCAAGTCAAATCAAAGTTTATTTGTCACGTGTGCCGAAAACAACAGGTGAAATGCTTACTTACAGGCCCTAACCAACAGTGCAATTTTTAAGTAAAAAATAGGTATTAGGTGAACAATAGATGAGTAAGGAAATAAAAAACAATAGTAAAAAGAGAGTGAATAATAACAGTAGCGAGGCTATATACAGGCACCGGTTAGTCGGGCTAATTGAGGTAGTATGTACAGTTGAAGTTGGAAGTTTACATACACCTTAGCCAAATACATTTAAACTCAGTTCTTCAAAATTCCTGAGATTTAATCCGAGTAAAAATTCCCTGTTTTAGGTCAGTTAGGATCACCACTTTATTTTAAGAATGTGAAATGTCAGAATAATAGGAGAGAGAATGATTTATTTCAGCTTTTATTTCCTTCATCACATTCCCAGTGGGTCAGAAGTTTACATACACTCAATTAGTATTTGGTAGCATTACCTTTAAATTGTTTAACTTAGGTCAAAGCCTTCCACAAGCTTCCCACAATAAGTTGGGTGAATTTTGGCCCATTCCTCCTGACAGAGCTGGTGTAACTGAGTCAGGTTTGTAAGGCCTCCTTGCTCGCACATACTTTTTCAGTTCTGCCCACACATTTTCTATGGGATTTAGGGCTTTGTGATGGCCACTCCAATACCATGACTATACTTGGGGTCATTGTCCATTTGGAAGACTCATTTGCGACCAAGCTTTAACTTCCTGACTGATGTCTTGAGATGTTGCTTCAATATATCCACATCATTTTCCTCCCTCATGATGCCATCTATTTTGTGAAGTACATCAGTCCCTCCTGCAGCAAAGCCCCCACACAATATGATGCTGCCACCCCCCGTGCTTCGCGGTTGGGATGGTGTTCTTCGGCTTGCAAGCCTCCCCCTTTTTCCTCCAAACATAACAAGGGTCATTATGGCCAAACAGTTCTATTTTTGTTTCATCAGACCATAGGACATTTCCCCAAAAAGTACAATCTTTGTCCCCATGTGCAGTTGCAAACCGTAGTCTGGCTTTTTTATGGCAGTTTTGGAGCAGTGGCTTCTTCCTTGCTGAAGCGGCCTTTCAGGTTATGTCAATATAGGACTTGTTTTACTGTGGTGGATTTAGATACTTTTGTACCTGTTTCCTCAGCATCTTCACAAGGTCCTTTGCTGTTGTTCTGGGATTGATTTGCACTTTTCGCACCAAAGTACGTTCATCTCTAGGAGACAGAACGCATCTCCTTCCTGAGCGGTATGACGGCTGCATGGTGTTTATACTTGCGTACTATTGTTTGTACAGCTGAACGTGGTACCTTCAGGCATTTGGAAATTTCTTCCAAGGATGAACCAGACTACAATTTCTTTTCTGAGGTCTTGGCTGATTTCTTTTGATTTTCCCATGATGTCAAGCAAAGAGGCACTGAGTTTTAAGGTAGGCCTTGAAATACATCCACAGGTACACCTCCAATTGACTCCAATGATGTCAATTAGCCTATCAGAAGCTTCTAAAGCCATGACATAATTTTCTGGAATTTTCCAAGCTGTATAAAGGCACAGTCTGACCCACTGGAATTGCGATACAGTGAATTATAAGTGAAATAATCTGTCTGTAAACAGTTGTTGGAAAAATTACTTGTGTCATGCACAAAGTAGATGTCCTAACCAACTTGCAAAACTATAGTTTGTTAACTTCTTAGGGAGTGGTGGGGCGCTAGCTCCCGACACTACCAGGTGAAATGCAAGGCGCCAAATTCAAAATCCAAAAGTTGAATTATTAAACATCCACCAATATAAAAGTGTTTCATACTCATCAAATGCTCTGTTTCTTGGCAATATCACAGCGTTGTCAGATTTCAAAAAGGCTTTACGGCGAAAGCAGCACATTTGATTGTTTGAGGGTAGCACCTAACATATTTTTGCCATTACCATGAATTCATAAGCCATCACGGTTCACACATAACACATTTCACAGCGAAAACAAATCAATTACCTGTTGAAGAACTTCTGCTGAGGTCTTCCTAAGTGTCCAACGAAGACAATCCATGGTTCTTTTGTTAGAAAAAGTAATGTATTTTATCCATAAATCTCTGTTTGGTTTGCGCGTTATAATCAGAAACTACAGCCTCCACTCCTCCATTGAAACCTGAAGAGAACTCGTTCATCTTATACCTATAAACTTGTCCAAGAACAATCAAAAATCATTTTAAATGTATCCTTAGGAACACTTTTACGTATATTTACTATAATAAATCAACCGGGAATATAAACTGAGCTATAAGAACGGAAAAAAAACACAGAGCATGCCTTCTCGGGAGCACTTCCTGTTTTTCTTCTTCTCTGCTCTAATGCATCCAAAACAAAACTGAACACTGTCTCGAGACTGTTGACATCCAGAGGAAGCGATCGGTACTGCATTCATATGCCCTTATATGGGCCTTTTCATAAGGGAGGGGTTCCAAATGAGGCACTCTGTCAAAACCACTTTTTCCAGGACAGAAATTCCTCGGGGTTTCGCCATATCCATTCTGTTTTACTCACAGACAAATGGTTAACACTTTTAGAAAATACAGAGTGTTTCCTATCCAATGGTACCACATATGTGCATATCCTATTTTCTGGGCCTGAATGGGAGGCATTTTACTTTGGGAAACGCCAGGCTCTCCAAAACGGTCACCTCATGCGCTGCTCCCTAAGAAGTTAACAAGAAATTTGTAGAGTGGTTGAAAAACTAGTTTAATGACTCTAACTTAAGTGTATGTAAACTTCCGACTTCAACTGTACATGTAAGTATGGTTAAAGTGACTATGCATATAGGATAAACAGAGAGTAGCAGTAGCGTAAAAGAGGGGTTGGCGGGTGGTGGGTGGCGGAACACAGTGCAAATAGTCCGGGTAGCCAACCGGTTAGTCGAGCTAATTGAGGTAGTATGTACATGAACGTATAGTTAAAGTGACAATGCATATATGATAAACAGACAGTAGCAGCAGCGTAAAAGAGGGGTTGGGTGGGGGCACAATGCAAATAGTCCAGGTAGCCATTTGATTACCTGTTCAGGAGTTTTATGGCTTGGGGGTAAAAGCTGTTGAGAAGCCTTTTGGTCCTAGACTTGGCACTCCGGTACCGCTTGCCATGCGGTAACAGAGAGAACAGTCTATGACTGGGGTGGCTGGGGTCTTTGACAATTTTTTCCTGTAGTCCACAATCATCTCCTTAGTCTTGGTTACGTTGAGGGATAGGTTGTTATTCTGGCCAGGTCTCTGACCTCCCTATAGACTGTTTCATCGTTGTCGGGGATCAGGCCTACCACTGTTGTGTTGTCCTCAAACGTAATGATGGTGTTGGAGTCATGCCTGGCCACGTAGTCATGGGTGAACAGGGAGTACAGGAGGGGACTGAGCACGCACGCCTGAGGGGCTCCAGTGTTGAGGATCAGCGTGGCAGATGTGTTGCTACCTACCCTCACCACCTGGGGGCGGCCCGTCAGGAAGTCCAGGATCCAGTTGCAGAGGGAGGTGTTTAGTCCCAGGATCCTTAGCTTAGTGATGAGCTTTGAGGGTACTATGGTGTTGAAAGCTGAGCTGTAGTCAATTAATAACACTCTCACGTAGGTGTTCCTTTTGTCCAGGTGGGAAAGGACAGTGTGGAGTGCAATAGAGATTGCATCATCTGTGGATCTGTTTGGGTGGTACGCAAATTGGAGTGGGTCTAGGGTTTCTTGGATAATGGTGTTGATGTGAGCCATTACCAGCCGTTTAAAGCACTTCATGGCTACGAACGTGAGTGCTACGGGTCTGTAGTCGTTTAGGCAGGTTGCCTTAGTGTTCTTGGCCACAGGGACTATGGTAGTCTGTTTGAAACATGTTGGTATTACAGACTCAATCAGGGACATGTTGAAAATGTCAGTGAAGACACCTGCAGTTGGTCAGCAAGCACATGCCCGGAGCACACATCCTGCTAATCCGTCTGGCCCCGCAACCTTGTGAATGTTGACCTGTTTAAAGGTCTTACGTTGGCTACGGAGAGCGTGATCACACAGTCGTCCAGAACAACTGATGCTCTCATGCATGCCTCGGTGTTGCTTGCCTCGAAGCGAGTATAGAAGTGATTTAGCTAGTCTGGTAGGCTTGTGTCACTTGGCAGCTCATGGCTGTGCTTCCCTTTGTAGTCTGTAATGGTTTGCAAGCCCTGCCTCATAAGACGAGCGTCGGAGCCGGTGTAGTATGATTCAATCTTAGCCCTGTTTTGGCGCTTTGCCTGTTTGATGGTTTGTTCCAAGGCATAGCAGGATTTCTTATAAGCTTCCAGGTTAGATTCCCGCACCTTGAAAGCGGCAGCTCTACCCTTTAGCTCAGTGCGAATGTTACCTGTAATCCATGGCTTCTGGTCTAAAGCAGTGCACTATTAAGGGAATAGGGTGCAATTTGGGACGTATCCATAGTGCAGCGATCCCCCGGCCGTCGTGTGAAACTACATCCATCTACCTTGTCATTAGCCGGCTGTGAAGCATAAACCAAACCCACATGTTATTGTGTGTGTTAGATGCTTTGGGACGTTGGACGGGTTGGATGTTATGTTCCCCTCACCTGGTTTACTTGTGTGTGTGCGTGCGTACATATATGTGCGTGTGTGTGCGTGTGTGTGCGTGTGTGTGCGTGCTATATTGTATTGACGACATGTACAACATACTTAGCCTCAAGGCTTCATATCAGCCAGGTTGAAATACTATTATTCTCTGTTTCCTTTCAAATGGTTTACGCCCGTTTGATTGAACTTATCACGAATACAAGATGTGCAGGGTTCGCACTTTAGGGGTTATTCCATTGGTTCTCTGAGACAGAACAGCGCGGTGACAACCGGAGGAAACGGCCGATCAATCGGTATCTGCATGGGAAGTAGAGTGTGACCGACAGAAAGAGAAAGAAAAAAAGAAAGAAAGAAAGAAAGAAAGAAAGAAAGAAAGAAAGAAAGAAAGAGAAAGAAAGGGACTTGGCTGGCATGGTCTGGTCTGGGGAGGGAGGGAGGGATTGATGGAGTGAATGAAGGGGAGAAGGAGGGAGGTATAGAGTCACAGACAGAAATAAAATATGAAGGAGAGAGACAGGGAGGGAGAAAGGAAGGAGAGATGGAGAGAGTGATGGAAGGAGAAAGAGGAGAGAAAAGAAAACAGATTTGCATAATGCGGTCACAACTGTTTATTCCAGCTCAAGGGGACTGACTGGAGCCCAGCCAGGTACACTGAGTCAATAGAAACAGACCTGACACACACACACACACACACACACACACACACATCACACATACACACACACTAGGATGTGAGATAGACACAAGTTTGCACAAACACACATACACGCTAGATTAGAATATTCAGTTTGAGAGGTATTCAGACACACGCTAGTATTGACACTTAGAGAGATTATGTAAAACACAAATCAGCATATGTATGTCTGAGGATACTCACTGTCTACCTTCACACTGCATAGAGAAACAAGGGTACAGACACATTAACACACACATGGTGGCTCTCGAGGACTTCAGGTTAATAATCCTGTTGTATACATACACAAAAGACACACACACACACACACACATTCTCTCACAAAGATAGGAGTACACACAAACACACACAGCACAACAGAAAACATTAGGCCCAAATCTCTACTTCCGCTTTATTTAGACTGTCAGACTGCTAGCGAGGCATTTTGTTTGATCTCCATAATTCAATTTCACAAGTGTCACGTTGTGTCACTTTTATGTGGCTCTGCTTCTCCCGCCCACACACACAGGACCTGGTTGGGTTTAATCATTGTTGTGGACTGTCTGTGGCATTTTCTAAATCACAACCGTACTGTAGCGGAGAAGAGGAGGAGAGGAAGAGCAGGGAACAGGCATGTGTGAAGCAGCACTGAGATGTAATTGATTAAATGTCACCAGTCTCTTTAGGAGATGAACATTTGTTTTATTTTATGTGCAAAAACCACGACTGCTTCTTCTTATACCTCAGTAATCATTTTCATTCTCCTGTTCATCTCTCCAGGTGGGTGGTTCTGTGATGAAAATGTTTATCTCTTGATATATGCTCACAACAGCAGTTTATCAGGAAGGTTACATAAATAAATGCATAACTAAATTCTGAGCGGGTGTTAAATAGGACTCAAACATAATGAATTATTTAGAGTGTAAGACGTTGCGAGAGAGGTGAGTGCTAAGCTGATATATAGAGCTGTTTTAGGATGGTCATACTGTGGATCCGTTAGCGATTTGATTTGGAATTTTAGGACGCCTTTAGGTATAACATTTTTGATTCAATTTTGATTTTGGCCTTTACCACTAAAGCCCATCAAAACACATTGAATAACACATTCATAAATGGCAAAAAGGACAGTCCAAAAATAAATCATAAGGAACTAGGATTTGATCTGTCTGTCCTAAATCTAGGAGATATTTTTACACATACTTAACCCATTTTTTTGGTTAGGCACAAATCTACCTTCATACTTCGTAGAGCAAAACAGAGAACACCTTCGTGTTCATGGTAATTTCCCCTTTCCACAGTGGGGTCCCGTTAGTGTGCAGCCCAAATGGTTCGGACGCTACCAAACAGAAGCTGGCACATCAACGGTACCGACTTCAGACGAGTCTCCTGGCACATTTCACATTCCAAGCTAGCCTAGTGGTTAGAGCGTTGGACTAGTAACCGAAAGGTTGGAAGTTCCTATTCCCTGAGCTGACAAGGTACAAATCTGTCGTTCTGCCCCTGAACAGGCAGTAAACCTGCTGTTCCTAGGCCGTCATTGAAAATAAGAATTTGTTCTTAACTGACTTGCCTGATAAAATAAAAAAAACACAGATGCGGAAGTGTGACACTGGCGGATGTGGTGGATTGAGACATCTCTAGCTTAAACTGAGGGATTTTGATGGGGATTTGTGTATTATGTAACTCAGATTTGACGCAGCAGTGCGTCAATACACTCTAAGGGGTTAAACCATCAAACCTGAGGTATTGGGTTTAAGTAGATGAATGCTGAGAATAGCATTGCCTAAACTCTGTGAGACAATATGTTAATATGCTATTATGGTTGTAATACCACTCTCTTTACTGGCATTGGTTACCGTTCAACAACAAATCCATCAGATCCCTGTTCTGGCTTTGAACCAAGCTAATGCTGTGTGGGGAGGGACTTTGCTCGCATTTAGGCAAGACAAAGTCACTCTATTTCTCACTTGTCCCCATCTTTGTCACGTTTTGTCTACTATTTTTATGTTTTGCTAGCTTGGATAGGCCAGACTGAACGCTGTGCTCACAATGGCAGCACAATGGCTTGAGTCAAAATAGTTTAAGCAGGCTAGCCTTTAGCATCTCTATGGAGAAACTCAGCTCTCTTTGTCGATGAAGTGTTGCTGATGAATCCACCCTTGCTTGCGGAGGGAGACTGGGGTCAGTCGATCGTTAAAAAAGGCAAACGTAATGACTCTGCAGTCCTTTTCATTCTCCTCCCCAGTCCCCTCTGAGTTGGCAACAGGCCAGAGTCGATGGGTGGCGGATGGTGCTCTTGTCCAGAAACTCTTAGTTTGTGACACTGGGAAGATTAAAGTGTTTTTCTTGAAAGGCTCAGACCAGCTAAGCTTGATGATGTTTGCGCCGGCACGGACCGCCCATTTCAGAGGCCTGGCAGTGAAGGTTGAGCTTCTTTGGCTGGCCGTAATGTTCTGTTCTCTTCTTCCATTCTTCCGTCTGTCTCTCTCTATCTTTCTCTCACTCTCCCCTTCTTTAGCCCTCTCTCTTTCTCTCTCTTTCTCTGTCCCTCTCTCTCAAATCCTGGTGATCATTGTATTGATGTATTTGTTTGTGTCTGTAGTTTAGATTCATATAACAACATCTTGACGGGGGTGGTTCTGTCTGTTTATGTGTGTTCATTGTCAGTCCACACCTAACCCACTTCTTATCAGCAACCTCAGCAACCTTTCAGTCTACATGTGGGGTAAATGGGCTGAGGCCTTCAAGGCCCAATAGATCTCTTTCACTTGGAAACGGCCACAGCCACAGTAGCATCTAGCCATGACTTTGATTGAATTGACTAATTAAGTCGTAAACACATACTTAGCAGTGATTTATCGATGCATCTCACACTACATTGAGTACACTGCCTGTGCTCCTGTGGGGGGTGGGCCACAGTAACATTCTACATGGCTCATTTTAGAACCATTAGTTACCATGAGAAATGAGATCCCCAGAGCTATATAAGGGAGGACTGCTGAGTAAGGCTATACTGCTACTGTTACTGCTGCTGCTGCTGAGAATAGAGGCACACGCACACATGCAGGCACGTTCAAACACACACGCACACCATTTGATCAGATTATCATATACAAAGAAAGGAGCTACATTTTCCAAAGTGTTAAAGCTAGTTTAAAAGCAAGTGGGACATTAATCAAAGAAGAAATCTAATTGGCTATATAGCATATAAGCCTTTTTCCTCCTTGTCTCTCTCCCGCTGTATCTCTCTCTCTCTCTCTCTCTCTCTCTCTCTCTCTCTCTCTCTCTCTCTCTCTCTCTCTGTATCTCTCGGTCTCCCTCTCTCTCTCTCTTTCGCTCTCGCTCGCTCCCTCTCTCTCTTGCTCCCCCTCTCTCTCTCTCTCTTTCTCTGCTTTATTGACCATGCGTCTGGGCCTGCCAACTGTCACTCTCCCTTGTCAGGTCAATCTTAGCTGGTACAAATATAGAACTTTCTCCGTTTGTGTGTGTGTGTGTGTGTGTGTGTGTGTGTGTGTGTGTGTGTGTGTGTGTGTGTGTGTGTGTGTGTGTGTGTGTGTGTGTGTGTGTGTGTGTGTGTGTGTGTGTGTGTGTGTTGTATCAGTTCAATTAGGAAACCCAGAACGGGGAAAACAATCATAACACAACCGTTAGACTAAACATACATCTTAAAGACTATGATTCCAGTCCATAGGGGAAATAGACTCACAACAAAGACAAAAGAACTATGGGATCTGACTGTATTGATGCATGATGTTTGCTCTTATTTCCCTGTGGGTTTTCCCAACTGGAAGTTTTGAAGTTTGAAGCAATTTTAAGGAAATCAATATGATATATAACACTGGGTCCCAACTGTAACCCACAAAGTTCCATGGTTCCTTAGAATGTACACAACATGGTCAAAGGTATGTGGACACCCCTTCAAATGAGTGGATTCTGCAGTTTTAGCCACATCCGTTGATGACAGGTGTATAGAATTGATAAAACAGTCATGCAATCTCAATAGACAAACATTGGCAGTTGTTAGGGTTCGTTCCTTCTTTCCTTGTCAATCATTGGCTCATTGGTGAAATTAGCATTATGACAATATCTTTAATTAAATCATTCATTCATTTATTAATGCAATTGCAGACAGAAGTTGACAATCAGGAACATAGCACGCATGTTTCCGAGTAAGTTCTGCGAAATAGAAAAAGTCCCAAGTTGTTTTATTAAACCCCAAGTCCTGCCTTAGTGATGTCACTGCCTATGTCATTACCTTCTACTCCTGAGACCAAGCCCATGCATCCACAGCTACACAAACATAGAGTTTCAGTGTTATCTAAAAGCTAGGCAATAAATGTTCACTCCCCAAAGTTGATTTATTGTGGAATATCTGACTAGTCTCTTATCTCCCCCACTCCCCTGCAGAGCTCCTTCTTCACATTCACACATTTCTCAGAAGTGTCTCTATAAGAAGCAGAGAAAGAGCTAGAAAACAATTGTGGAACAATACTAATCTGTAGTCTAGAACCCTATAAATGTAAGGAGGGAGGGGTCTTATAACCCCTCCCCTTCTATTAATACAACATAAGCATAATCAATTATTATAATACATCAAACATTTAGTACAGCCCTATCATGACCCATAGGTGAACCTCTAACACAGTAGAATGGCCAGAGCTCAGTGATTTTTTTACATGGCATCGTCATAGGATGCCACCTTTCTAACAAGTTAGTTTGTCAAATATCTGCCCTGCTAGAGCTGCCCCGGTTAATTGTAAGTGTTGTTATTGTGAAGTGGAATCTAGGCACAACAACAGCTCAGCCGTGAAATGGTAGGCCACACAAGCTCACAGAACGGGACCGCCGAGTGCTGAAGCGCGTAGCTCGTAAAAATCGTCTGTCCTCGGCTGCAACATCTAGTGGAAAGCCTTCCCAGCCTTCCCATGATTTTTGAATGAGATGCTCGACGAGCAATTGCTCGGTATCTTTTTCAGATAACCTGCCTCTTTCGTGAATGTACTTTCCTTTTGATGGTTTTACTGATTGAGCTGAACTAAACAGGTAGGATCAATCATGGTTCTTTGCTTCTAGTTTGTGCTTATTTGGGGGGAGTCGAGGCTGAGAAATGGAGCCCCAGATTGGGCATTGTCTCCATTAGAGGCCTCTGTTCTGGTCTTTAACTACAGCGTAATGTCACATACAGCACCTCCTCAGTCTAATGGATAATTCTCAATGTAACGACAGACCACTGCACCAGCCCTCTATGGTCATGTAATACAGCCAGGTGTGTGTGTGTGTGTGTGTGTGTGTGTGTGTGTGTGTGTGTGTGTGTGTGTGTGTGTGTGTGTGTGTGTGTGTGTGTGTGTGTGTGTGTGTGTGTGTGTGTGTGTGTGTGTGTGTGTGTGTGTGTGTGTGTGTGTGTGTGTGTGTGTGTGTGTGTGTGTGTGTGTGCGGTATCAGTTCCATTAGGACATCCAGAACAGTGAAAACAATCATATCATAACCATTAGACTAAAGGACTTCTTAAAGACTATGATTCCAGTCCACAGGGGAAAAATAGACTCACAACAAAGACAAAAGAACTATGGGATCTGACTGTATTGATGCATGATGTTTGCTCTTATTTCCCCGTGGGTTTTCCCGACTGGAAGTTTTTTTTAGTTTGGAGCAATTTTAAGGGAATCAATATGATATACAACATTGTGTCCCTTGTTTCGTTTTTAACACCCCTGTGTCCCTCTGTGCGGTTTGGTTGCCTTGCTGGACGGGGGGCCGGGGAGGATAGGTACATTAGCATTGATTTCAGAGGATGAGAAGAAACTCTGTTACACTTATCTGGGGATATTTTTGCAGTGTTTGGTAGAGTTTAGAGTTTGCGACCATCTTGCCTTGTTTTTTTACCATTCATTGTTATTTTACCACCCATGGGGTCTTGTCCTCTGAGGTGTTCTCCTTAATCTTCTAATGAGGGTGATGTTTAGTAAAGCCATGGCAACAGTGGAACACCGGACAATGTTTTTCCTGCGGCCAATAGGCAGACCCCACTGACGTGTGAAATGATTCAACACTTTTTATTGTTTCCAAACTTGTCGGCTCATAACGAGCAGTTACTGGCATTGCCCAAACAGGGTTCTGTATGTTTGAGTGGCATGCCTTTATTTTGGGACCAACTGTAACCCAAAGTTCCATGGTTCCTTAAAATGTTTCATTAGGCTTTGGGCCCCAGTAACTCCCTAGCCAAAACCCATAGTGGCTTCCTCGGTTACCTCGTTAGCGTCAAATAGGTAGTGGGGTGTGTCAGGAAGGAAGGGGACAACTAGGAGAAATACATCATAAGTGCATCTGGTGTTATATTCATTGTTTATTATTCTGGACATCATGTTTAGACTAAGGCTATTTCTAAGGCTGACTGGATTACTTCAGGTATCTTTTCAGATAACCTGCCTCTTTCGGGAATTTACTTTCCTTTTGATGGTTTTACTGACTGAGCTGAACTAAACAGGTAGGATCAATCATGGTTCTTTGCTTCTAGTTTGTGCTGGGGGGTTAGGCATCTGGTCTTTAACTGCAGCATAATGTCACATACAGCACCTCCTCAGTCTAATGGATAACTCTCAATGTAACGACAGACCACTGCACCAGCCCTGTAGGGACATGTAATCCAGCCAGCTGTGTGTGTGCATGTGTGTGTGATGACAGACCAACATACTAGACCTGTGGAGGGAGGCAATGATGGGTCTGGACAAACAGGTTTATCTTCAGTTTATCATCAGGTTTGGGAAGTTCTTCTCAGAGGGGACCATATTTCTACATTGTACTGTATGTGGCAGTGGTTTAGGGAAATTACTATTGAGTAAGTAGTAAGAATAATTTAATTGATGTCTACTGCATTGCCTACGGAGTTGATATTAGAATAGAATCAACTGAGAGAAATGAATAGCTAGAACCTTGGGACCACATCTCCATCTGTATCCTCTCACACAGAGTCTATGAAGTCCATCCCACTGTAACGTTAGAGCCAAAATGTCCGCCACTCCACAGACAGACCATGTCCACTTAACTTACAGTAGAGCAGATGAATGGCCACTGATGTCCATTGGCTGAACATAAGAGTCTCTGAGGCTCTGTGTTCAGCCAGCTGAGTGAGTGATCTCAGTGGCAAACATTAGAGACAAAATGGCCACCACAGACATGCCAAGGACTCATCCAACAGTCCAGCTGCCCAGTTTCACTACTGTAATCCTGCATCTGTCATTTCCTTCTGATTGAGCTGAGGCCAGAGCTGGAGTTCTAGTCATACAGACGTTTCATAGAACTCCAGACACTGTTTTTATAGTACGCTGTCTGTGGTTGTGATTGATGGACTGATTGGTTGATTGATTTTATTGTAGATATGCCAGAATGTGTTAGGGCCCTGGGGATATCATATCAAAGCACTAAAACACATTGCATGTGGGGCCCGATTCAGACTTAGGAAATGTATGCCTTTCCTTCGCACGCCTTTCCTTTGCACTTCTCAGTAGTTGGTGTTCAGACTTACCTTATGCAGGTGCGTAACGGGCTCTGCAGGCGTGGTTCCCTTGCGAGTGCTGAATAAATGTAATTCAACCGCTGAAAACTTTCCCACTTGCTGGCCAACAGATTTTCTCATTGAATTAAAACTCCATCAGGTTTTCAGTTAATTTATCTAAAGCCATCCCTTTAAATTCGTTGTACCTTTAGTTAGAATTTTCTCGACACTCACTAGAATATATGGAGAGAACTTTCAGAATATTAAGAATGAATGAAAGAAAGCCATGTAGGCCTACATTTTTAAATATATATATTTCATTTAACCTTGATTTAACTAGGCAAGTCAGTTAAGAACAAATTCTTATTTACAATGATGGCCGACCCCGGCAAAACCCTAACACGGACAACGCTGGGCCAATCATGGCCGGTTGTGATACAGCCTGGAATCGAACCAGGGTCTGTAGTGGCGCTTCTAGCACCACCAATTGGTAGATTAAAAATACTCTGATCTTGTATATTATTTAGAGTTAGGAATGCATGAAATATATTGGTGAATCAAAAATACATGGTGTGTACCTCGAACCATTAGCACAGGCAATAAGACAGGACCCAACTTTAGAGAGAATAACAATAAGAGGCAGTGAACATAAGATATGCATGTCTGCTGATGACGTTCTGTTTTACCTTAAAGACCCAGGCTCAAGTGTACCTAGATTGATGGATGTTTTACAAACATTCGGAACATATTCAGGGTATGTGTTTAATGTACACAAGACCCAAGCCCTAGTATACAATTATACTCCACAGGAAGAGCTGAAGAGTAGATATAACTTCCACTGGACCTCTTCATCCATTAAATATCTTGGAGTATATCTACCAAAAGATACACCCAAACTTTATGACATGAATTACGATCACATCAACAAGAAAATATATGATGACCTGGACAGGTGGAATTCACTTCCCTTAGATCTTAGTAGTAGAATTGAAACAATCAAAATAAACCTCCTGCCGAGGTTACTGGATTTGTTCCAATCACTGCCCGTAGAAATCCCACCTAAACAGTTTAGGGAATGGGATAAACGGATATCAAGGTTTATCTGGAACAGTAAGAGACCAAGAATTAGATATACAACATTACAATTACCAAAAAACAGTGGGAGTATGGCCTTACCAAACCTAAAATAATATTTTGTGTCAGGCCAATTGAGACCTCTGGTGTGTTGGTGCAATTCAGAATACGAATCCAAATGGAAAGACATCGAGACTACTTTGACAGAGATACCCATACAGTCAGTATTGGGAAATAAGGAATAGAAATATACAATAGACAAAATCAGTGGATGAATTTCTCTCTAAAGACATGGTTTAGGGTAGTTAAACAAAATCATTTAGACAGAGAGGTCAAACTGCTGAGTTGGCCCGCATACGACCCCAGCTTCATCCCTGCAATTCAGGATAGCAGATTTAAACAATGGACGCAGAAAGCATCACATCATTCAGTACAATTATAAAGAATGGGGACCTAGAGAGCTTCCAGGACCTAAGTAAAAAAACATTTTTTACAGATACCTACAAGTTCGACACTATTTCTTAAGGGAGAAAAAAGGGATTTACCCTCAAGCACCTCAAAAATGTATCCAAGTATTCACTAACTTGGGGAGTAACAAAAAAAACTTTTTCAAATCTCTACTTGGGTATTCAAGCCTCAAAGAAACATTCTACAAACAATATTAAAAAGAAATGGGAGGAGGAACTTAACATTGAAATAACTGATGAAACATGGTTGAACATACAGTGAGGGAAAAAAGTATTTGATCCCCTGCTGATTTTGTACGTTTGCCCACTGACAAAGAAATGATCAGTCTATAATTTTAATGGTAGGTTTATTTGAACAGTGAGAGACAGAATAACAACAAAAAAATCCAGAAAAACGCATCGGAATGTTATAAATTGATTTGCATTTTAATGAGGGAAATAAGTATTTGACCCCTCTGAAAAACATGACTTAGTACTTGGTGGCAAAACCCTTGTAGGCAATCAGAGGTCAGACGTTTCTTGTAGTTGGCCACCAGGTTTGCACACATCTCAGGAGGGATTTTGTCCCACTCCTCTTTGCAGATTTTCTCCAAGTCATTAAGGTTTCGAGGCTGACGTTTGGCAACTCAAACCTTGAGCTCCCTCCACAGATTTTCTATGGGATTAAGGTCTGGAGACTGGCTAGGCCACTCCAGGACCTTAATGTGCTTCTTCTTGAGCCACTCTTTTGTTGCCTTGGCCGTGTGTTTTGGGTCATTGTCATGCTGGAATACCCATCCACGACCCATTTACAATACCCTGGCTGAGGGAAGGAGGTTCTCCCCCAAGATTTGACGGTACATGGCCCCGTCCATTGTCCCTTTGATGCGGTGAAGTTGTCCTGTCCCCTTAGCAGAAAAACACCCCCAAAGCATAATGTTTCCACCTCCATGTTTGACGGTGGGGATGGTGTTCTTGGGGTCATAGGCAGCATTTCTCCTCCTCCAAACACGGCGAGTTGAATTGATGCCAAAGAGCTCCATTTTGGTCTCATCTGACCACAACACTTCCACCCAGTTGTCCTCTGAATCATTCAGATGTTCATTGGCAAACTTCAGACGGGCATGTATATGTGCTTTCTTGAGCAGGGGGACCTTGCGTCCTTCACGGCATAGTGTGTTACCAATTGTTTTCTTGGTGACTATGGTCCCAGCTACCTTGAAATCATTGACAAGATCCTCCCGTGTAGTTCTGGGCTGATTCCTCACCATTCTCATGATCATTGCAACTCCACAAGGTGAGATCTTGCATGGAGCCCCAGGCAGAGGGAGATTGACAGTTCTTTTGTGTTTCTTCCATTTGCGAATAATCGCACCAACTGTTGTCACCTTCTCACCAAGCTGCTTGGCAATGGTCTTGTAGCCCATTCCAGCCTTGTGTAGGTCTACAATCTTGTCCCTGACATCATTGGAGAGCTCTTTGGTCTTGGCCATGGTGGAGAGTTTGGAATCTCATTGATTGATTGCTTCTGTGGACAGGTGTCTTTTATACAGGTAACAAACTGAGATTAGGAGCACTCCCTTTAAGAGTGTGCTCCTAATCTCAGCTCGTTACCTGTATAAAAGACACCTGGGAGCCAGAAATCTTTCTGATTGAGAGGGGGTCAAATACTTATTTCCCTCATTAAAATGCAAATCAATTTATAACATTTTTCAGATGCGTTTTTCAGGATTTTTTTGTTGTTATTCTGTCTCTCACTGTTCAAATAAACCTACCATTAAAATTATAGACTGATCATTTCTTTGTCAGTGGGCAAACGTACAAAATCAGCAGGGGATCAAATACTTTTTTCCCTCACTGCATTAGAGACTCAACAAAGCTCCACCAACTCAAGGTCATGGAGAGAATTCTGTTGGAAGAATGTTACACGTTTCTTCATAACACCTAAACTGAAATCAAAACAGACTGGCTCCCTACACCCTGGATCACTCTCATATCTTTTGGACCTGTCCTGCAATCGAAACTTACTGGGGAGAAATAAGATCTAACATTGGAAAAATAATGGGATTTGACATAGAACAAACATTAATTTCTTTGTACTTGGGTGAAATACCTGATAACTTACACAATAGAGAAAAGTGCCTCTTGAAAGTCCTACTAGCAGCCAGTAAAAAGGCTATCGCTAGGAAATGGCTACAAAAAGACCCCCCCCACCGTGACACAATGGATAGACATTGTTAAAGAAATACACCACATGGAGCGTATGACCTTTGCTTTGAGAACTCAAGTGGACAGAGGTCAGGAATACTGGGAAAAATGGGTTTCGTACTTGAAAATGGTCTAAATCAAAGATGACAATGTAGCTGATATGATGAAGGTATGATGTGCACTGTAACTGATATGATGAAGGTATGATGTGCACTGTAACTGATATGATGAAGGTATGATGTGCACTGTAACTGATATGATGAAGGTATGATGTGCACTGTAACTGATATGATGAAGGTATGATGTGCACTGTAGCTGATATGATGAAGGTATGATGTGCACTGTAACTGATATGATGAAGGTATGATGTGCACTGTAGCTGATATGATGAAGGTATGATGTGCACTGTAGCTGATATGATGAAGGTATGATGTGCACTGTAACTGATATGATGAAGGTATGATGTGCACTGTAGCTGATATGATGAAGGTATGATGTGCACTGTAGCTGATATGATGAAGGTATGATGTGCAATGTAGCTGATATGATGAAGGTATGATGTGAAGTGCACCAGTCCCTCCTGCAGCAAAACACCCCACAACATGATGCTGCCACCCCCGTGCTTCGCGGTTGGGATGGTGTTCTTTGGCTTGTAAGCCTCCCCCTTTTTCCTCCAAACATAACGATGGTCATTATGGCCAAACAGTTTTATTTTTGTTTCATCAGACCAGAGGACATTTCTTCAAAAAGTATGATCTTTGTCCCCATGTGCAGTTGCAAACCGTAGTCTGGCTTTTTTATGGCGGTTTTGGAGCAGTGGCTTCTTCCTTGCTGAGCGGCCTTTCAGGTTATGTCGTTTTACTGTGGATATAGATACATTTGTACCTGTTTCCTCCAGAATCTTCACAAGGTCCTTTGCTGTTGTTCTGGGATTGAGTTGCACTTTTCACATCATAGTACGTTCATCTCTAGGAGACAGAATGCGTTTCCTTCCTGAGCGGTATGACGGCTGCGTGGTCCCATGGTGTTTATACTTGCGTACTATTGTTTATACAGATGAACGTGGTAGCTTCAGGCATTTGGAAATTGCTCCCAAGGATGAACCAGACTTTTGGAGGTCTACAATTTTTTTCTGAGGTCTTGGCTGATTTCTTTTGATTTTCCCATGATGTCAAGCAAAGAGGCACTGAGTTAGGCCTTGAAATACATCCACAGGTACACCTCCAATTGACTCAAATTATGTCAATTAGCCTATCATAAGCTTCTAAAGCCATGACATCATTTTCTGGAATTTTACAAACTGTTTAAAGGCACAGTCAACTTAGTGTATGTAAACTTCTGACCCACTGGAATTGTGATTAAGTGAAATAATCTGTCTGTAAACAATTGTTGGAAAAATGACTTGTGTCATGCACAAAGTAGATGTCCTAACCGACTTGCCAAAACTATAGTTTGTTAACAAGACATTTGTCGAGTGGTTGAAAAACGAGTTTTAATTACTCTAACCTAAGTGTATGTAAATTTCCGACTTCAACTGTATGTAATGGAATGATACAAAATGTAAGAAAACTAAAGTGACAGTAAAACATGCATGTGGGTAAAACTGACGGTGGCTGCCGATAGTGGCTAATATTTAACACAGCACAAATTGTTAAATATTCAGTAAAGAGTCCTGGCACATAATTAAAACAGTCTGGAAATCATAAATCAACTCGGTAGGTTTGGCGCTATACTGTCATTTGCGCGTGGGCTACAGAAGCCTATAGCTTGGGTTTCCAAATATCATCCTTGCAAGTTATAAGGCCAGCATTTCGTTAACGTCACTGGGGAAAAGGTGAGATGTTGATATGCTTCAGTTTGCTGCCATGTGACTGGTTTTGCATTTTTCTCCAGTGATCATAAGGTAAAATAGATCTTAAACAATCGGCATTTATATTTACAATCCCCTTATCCAAACGGCTTACTCATTTACCTTGCTCTTTTCAATAACTCTTATCAATAACTCTTAGCAATTTGTAAATTACAGTGCATGGAGAATGGTGCTATTTCTATTGGGTAAAAGGAAGTAGATGTTGTTTCTCTAGAAACTGACAGGTTACTTGACTTTATTCATAATGTCGTTGCGCGTAAAGGTGGTCGAATTATCATGGAATTAAGTCAAGGTCAGAATACCGCGTATCTGTAGACACACCTCCGCCACACCTTCATACAATATCTTTGATATCCACCCCAAATGAATAGTGGGTGTATAGCATGTTATTCTCATGCTTAAATTCAAGGTCAGAATACATGTAACGAGAAAAGGGAATCACGTCCCATTCACGCATGCTTAACTCGGGTCTGAATTTTTCATGATGCACATTCATGCTGGATTGGTACTGGCACCTCATGTAGATGCCTTTCATACCGACATCACAGCACTGACTCTCCAGGTATTTTCAGCATCATTCATCTAGCCTCTGGCAGGTGACAGTGTGAATTAGCCACATCATGGACTGTAGCTAACAATGACCATGTCATGTACTCTCAGTCTGTGCTGCATCTGCATCTGTAAAGCGTAGTTTGTTGCAATGAAATCACTCACATATTCTGAATTGCATAATTAAATAGTAAATGTACATAAATGGTTCCTCTTCTAACTGCAGCAGGTTCTTTTAGCTGTTTATGATGTAGCACAGGATAAACAAACTAGTACGTCATATCGCTTTCCATACAAAATGGCTGCAGTCTTCTCTTTAACAAACTGTTGACTTTGATCATTCATCCAAGTTTCTCTGATGGCTTTTCCTCGTCCCATCACTCTGCATCGTCACGAGAGAGAGAGAGAGCGAGAGAGGCTGATTAATCAAAAACAGACTTTAATCGTTGTTTACCGCCGCTTCCTCTGAACGCAAAGATCAATCGGAAATCTAGAAGTCAGAAGGAAATGTCTCTGTTTGTGACGATGCTCCTTAGTCAAAACCTTCCAAGAGTTTTGAGTCAATCAGAAAGGACCTTCTGTGAAACTTCACAACTAAGAAGCTACAAAAGCAGCAAAGATTCTTGTTTTCCCAGTTGTTGGGTATTTATTGTAGTCTTGAATGAAGCCATACTATAGCCTATGTGCTGAAGCCAACTCTAGTCTTCTATCGTATAGTGCATGACGATGGCACATCATATTTGCCTTCAAACTAGGTTCTCCACTTGAAATTAGCTCAGTAAGCCTCCATCCTTTTCAGACTGTGTGAGAAAGGGAAGATGCTTGTGAAGAGTGCTGCAACAGCGAGATGTATGAGTTTGTCAGTGATCATGGTAGCTGTATTCAGTCCTAGAGCTGCTAGGGGAGCAATTTATACTCCCAAGCCCCCTGCTGCTGTCCAGCTGTCCAGATTAATTACAATGGACAGGACCATAGAGAGACTGGCTGGAGAGGAGTAATGATGAATGGGCACACACACAATCACACACACAATCACACACACACTGCATATGTCCAGACCCAGACTCACTATTACGCCCAGAGAGCCGAGAGACAGCAGATTGGTATGAAAGACAACAGCATGTCCTTTCAGTCAGTTCCCACTGGGCACAGATATCAGTTCCATGTCTAGTTTTGATTTACATTTGGTTGAGTAGTCAACTAACTTGAATTCAACTTGAAATCAACATGTCACCATGTCATTGTATTTAGGTTAAAAGTTGTTATTTTTTAAGTAAAATGCCCATATGTTAATGACTTTGCAAATCGAATCAGTTTTCCACATTGATTCAATGTCATCACATTTATTTTGGGGGTTGGAATAACGTGGAAACAACATTGGTTCAACCAGTTTTTTTTCCTAGTGGGTTGTACTGATAAGGGAGGAACAAAATGAATGCCTTTGGCCCAGAAAACAGCAAGAAGAATGCTATACCCAGACACATGTCCCACTGGGCACAGCCGTCAATTCAACATCTATTCCACGTTGGTTCCACGTAATTTAATTGAAATGACGTGGAAACAACGTTGATTCAACCAGTGTGTTATGCCTGATTCACATAAGGCCGACCCGAACTGTACTGGCTGGGCAGGCTCTGGTATTTTCTTTTCACATTGTCCTTTCCAGTAACTATGGTGGATGTGTAACCAGGCCAACACAGTACAGCTCGGCACAGCTCAGCTTGGGTTGTCTCAGTAGTGTTAAATAGTATTACTCTCTTATAGGAATACTAAATGGCAAATTTTAATGGAGCCTTCACAAAAGAATTGTGCCCATTTTTCAAGGTCTAATGCAAATGACTAACGTTTAGGTTTAGTGTTGGTACAGTATGTACTGTGTGTTCTCAGTATGCTGGAAGAAGAAATTGTTCCTCCGAGCGTTTTTGTCAGAGCTTTTTGTCAAAGCTGTGTCTTAATGTCAGATTAGAAAAAGAACCGCCACTCAGGGCAGGTTCAGTGCCAAAATGTCTGATATCTCCCAAACGGGGTTTAGGCTTTCAGCTTTCAATGAGGTGCAGAGGAGTTTTGGCTTCATGTGAGGAGAAGAGAAAGAGAGAGGGGTGGGGGAAGGGGGGTGGAGAGAGAAAGAGAGTGGAACAGAAAAATAGCTAGAGAGAGAAAAAGAACAGAGAAAAGAGATTGAGTGCAGATTATATTAACTCCCCTAGGGACACTACTGCATAATGGGGACATTTAAACCCCTGTTTCATTTATATTTCACTGGGTTATTGGGTGACAGTTTCTGTAATAATAATAATTATATACTGACTGTATACAGTCTAAAATCTACACACAATTCTTTTCTCAATGACTATCTGGTTTTAAGCTGTCAATCAAAGTCACTACACTAAGAGGAAGAGGATGCCAAGATACACATTCTTAACTTTCCTCTTCCATTTCTTTCTCTGTGTCTATCTGGGCCCGTATTCATAAACCGTCTCAGTGGGAGTGCTGATCTAGGATCAGTGTTTGCCTTTTAGATCATAATGAATAATATTATATGGACAGGAGAGGATCTGATCCTAGATCGTTACTCTTCTGAAACGTTGTATAAATACAGACCCTGGTTTTTAATCAGTCAGTCACAGACACTATAAAAGAATTCCAAGCAACACAGTCTGAAAGCTGGGGGGCTGTTAGGAATGTTATTTTAGTGTTTTGTTTTGTCGTCCCTGCTAGTTCTCGTGACAGGGACAATGCCTTATGTCTACATTGTGTTCAAACCAACGTCAGTCAAACCCTGCAGATGTAGACCTTACTATCCCAATCCAATAAAGCCCACTGGGCACACCACCTCATTTCAACGTGGATAATTGGGTAATATTTGGTTGAGACGTTGATCAATGAGATTACAACCTTTATTCATCCACTCAAAAAGACAGCCAAAAGTTAGTTGAATTTCCATTGTGTTATCACTATGTTTTCAACCATCTAAAAGCACAACCATATTCCAGTGGACTTTTTTTTCTTGATTTTTGGTTTAGTTGTCACCCAAATGTCTATCACTGCGCTTTCAACCATTTAAAACCACAGCAAAGGTAAAATGTGACTACAACGTCAGATACTTAGTTTATTTGTACAACAGATTAACATGTTATCAGAAAACAATTACCTGGATTGTAGTTGAGATTACATTAAAAGTACATTGCACAGATTATTACAGCAATTGTGAAGATCTCCACAGACGTACAATGACCTACGCATGCTATCTTAAACATGCACGCTTTATATGTTTTCATATAAGAAGAAATGTATAGTTATAGGAACCTCCAAATGTTAAGGTTGGATGTTACATTTGTTTGTAAGATAGCATTAACTGTAGGTTATTTATTGTATTACAAAAGTAATATTAAATTGTGTTTGGTTGACAATGCAACCAAATATCAACATTTAAAGGAGATCTACTGCTTGGATAGTTCCATGACCTGAGCCACTGGCTTAATCACATTCTTTAGCTTTTATTTGAAGTTGAGTTGGTGAAGTGAATCCAACATATAATTTGGTAACTTGTCGACAGGTTAGTAGACTGTTTATTGTATATTAAACAAAAATATAAACGCAACATGTTTGTCCCATGTTTCATGAGCTGAAATAAAATATCCCAGAAATGTTCCATATGCACAAAAATCTTATTTCTCTCAAATTGTGTGCACAAATGTATTTACATCCCTGTTAGTGATAATCCAGCCACCTGACAGGTGTGGCATATCAAGAAGATGATTAAACAGCCTGATCATTACATAGATGCACCTTGTGCTGGGGGACAATAAAAGGCCACTCTAAAATGTGCAGTTTTGTCACACAACACAATGCCACAGATGTCTCAAGTTTTGAGGGAGCGTACAATTGGCATGCTGACTGCAGGAATGTCCACCAGAACAGTTGCCAGATAATTGAATGTTAATTTCTCTACCATAAGCTATGTCCAACGTCTTTTTAGAGAATTTGGCAGTACGTCCAACCTGGCCTCACAACTGCAGACCACATGTAACCACACCAGCCCAGGACCTCCACATCTGACTTCTTTACCTGCGGGATCGTCTGGGACCAGCCACCCGGACAGCTGATATTTGATGTTGAATTCACGTCTCCATCTCAACCAAACTTCGACGTTAAAGATTAGGAATAAATCAAATCAAACTTTAAATGCACTTTAGATAAAGTTTGATTTAATTATATTCATTAACTTAGATTTTTGGTTAAGATGGAGACGTGAATCCAACCTATCAATTATCAATTTGTAGACAAACTGGAGGCCCTGCCCAGCCTATAGTTTTTTTTCTGATATTGGGTATAACGTTGACGATCTGACGTTGTTTTAAAGGTTTATCTCCATTTAAATTTGGTTACCATGATCCTGTGGTTGAAATTTCACCCCCCAAAAAAATATATATATGTTGATAAATTCTTGTATTTTCCACGTAGATTCCACATCACAATGCATTGCAAAATGAGGTTAAAACAACATTGATTCAACCAGTGGGTAGGGGCCAGTTTCCCAGACACAGATTTTGGCTAGTCCTGGACTAAAAAGTATGCTCAATGGTAAATCTTAATTGAAATTAGAGGTCGGCCGATTTCAAGTTTTCATAACAATCGGTAATTGCCATTTTTGGATGCTGATTATGGTCGATTACATTGCATTCCACGAGGAAACTGCGTGGCAGGCTGACCACCTGTTACGCGAGTGCAGCAAGGAGCCAAGTATGTTGCTAGCTAGCATTAAACTTATCTTATAAAAAACAATCAATCTTCACAATCACTAGTTAACTACACATAATTGATGATATTACTTGGTTAACTAGCTTGTCCTGCTTTGCATATAATCAATGCGGTGCCTGTTAATTTATCATCGAATCACAGCCTACTTCAACTTCGCCAAACGGGTGATGATTTAACAAAAGAACATTTGCAAAAAAAGCACAATTTTAGCACGAATGTACCTAACCATAAACATCAATGCCTTTCTTAAAATCAATACACAGAAGTATATTTTTTTAAACCTGCATATTTAGTTAAAATAAATTCATGTTAGCAGGCAATATTAACTAGGGAAATTGTGTCACTTCTCTTACGTTCATTGCACGCAGAATCAGGGTATATGCAACAGTTTGGGCCACCTGGCTCGTTGAGAACTAATTTGGCAGAATTTTACATAATTATGACATAACATTGAAGGTTGTGTAATGTAACAGCAATATTTAGACTTAGGGTTGCAACCCGTTCGATAAAATACGGAACGGTTCCGTATTTCACTGAAAGAATAAACGTTTCGTTTTCGAAATTATAGTTTCCGGATTTGACCATATTAATAATGACCAAAGGCTCGTATTTGTGTTTATTATATTATAATTAAGTCTATGATTTGATATTTGATAGAGCAGTCTGACTGAGCGCTGGTAGGCAGCAGCAGGCTCATAAGCATTCATTCAAACTTTCCAGCGTTTGCCAGCAGCTCTTAGCAATGCTTGAATCACAGCGCTGTTTATGACTTCAAGCCTATCAACTCCTGAGATTAGGCTGGCAATACTAAAGTGCCTATAAGAACATCCAATAGTCAAAGGTATAGGAAATACAAATAGTATAGAGAGAAATAGTTGACTCGTCATAATTCCTATAATAACTACAACCTAAAACTTCTTAACTGGGAATATTGAAGAACTGGGAATATTGAACCACCAGCTTTCATATGTTCTGAGCAAGGAACTTAAACGTCAGCTTTTTTACATGGCACATATTGCATATTTACTTTCTTCCCCGACACTGTGTTTTTGCATTATTTAAACCAAATTGAACATGTTTCATTATTTATTTGAGACTAAATATATTTTATTTATGTATTATATTAAGTTAAAATAAGTGTTCATTGTTCATTCAGTATTGTTGTAATTGTCATTATTACAAATATATATACAGTGGGGCAAAAAAGTATTTAGTCAACCACCAATTGTGCAAGTTCTCCAACTTAAAAAGATGAGAGAGGCCTGTAATTTTCATCATAGGTACACTTCAACTATGACAGACGAAATGAGAAAAAGAAATCCAGAAAATCACATTGTAGGATTTTTAATGTATTTCTTTGCAAATTATGGTGGAAAAAAAGTATTTGGTCAATAACAAAAGTTTATCTCAATACTTTGTTATGTACCCTTTGCTGGCAATGACAGAGGTCAAACGTTTTCTGTAAGTCTTCACAAGGTTTTCACACACTGTTGCTGGTATTTTGGCCCATTCCTCCATGCAGATCTCCTCTAGAGCAGTGATGTTTTGGGGCTGTCGCTGGGCAACACGAACTTTCAACTCCCTCCAAAGATTTTCTATGGGGTTGAGATCTGGAGACTGGCTAGGCCACTCCAGGACCTTGAAATGCTTCTTCTGAAAGCCACTCCTTAGTTGCCCGGGCGGTGTGTTTGGGATCATTGTCATGCTGAAAGACCCAGCCACGTTTCATCTTCAATGAAAATCTCACGATACATGGCCCCATTCATTCTTTCCTTTACACGGATCAGTCGTCCTGGTCCCTTTGCAGAAAAACAGCCCCAAAGCATGATGTTTCCACCCCCATGCTTCACAGTAGGTATGGTGTTCTTTGGATGCAACTCAGCATTCTTTGTCCTCCAAACACGACGAGTTGAGTTTTTACCAAAATGTTCTATTTTGGTTTCATCTGACCATATGACATTCTCCCAATCCTCATCTGGATCATCCAAATGCTCTCTAGCAAACTTCAGACGGGCCTGAACATGGACTGGCTTAAGCAGGGGGACACGTCTGGCACTGCAGGATTTGAGTCCCTGGCGGCGTAGTGTGTTACTGATGGTAGGCTTTGTTACTTTGGTCCCAGCAGAGGAGGAGCCTCTTAAAGAAGAAGTTACAGGTCTGTGAGAGCCAGAAATCTTGCTTGTTTGTATGTGACGAAATACTTATTTTCCACCATAATTTACAAATAAATTCATAAAAAATCCTACAATGTGATTTTCTGGATTTTTTTTCCTCATTCTGTCTGTCATAGTTGAAGTGTACCTATGATGAAAATTACAGGCCTCTCTCATCTTTTTAAGTGAGAGAACTTGCACAATTGGTGGCTGACTAAATACTTTTTTGCCCCACTGTATATATATATATATATCGGCCGATTAATCGGTATCTGCTTTTTTGGTCCTCCAGTAATTGGTATCGGTATCGGCGTTGAAAAATCATAATCGGTCGACCTCCAATTGAAATAGCTATTTATTCCTACATTTAGGTGTATTCTGTGTCAGGGAAACTGGCCCATACAGAACTACTTTGTTTACCAGACCAATATACCTTGTGTTTTTCAGAGGTGTGGTAATGCTAATGATAATGGTTTGGAGAGGTCTAGTAGCCTAATGCTAATAATGATATGGTCATCAAGAAGCATTTTTATCCAAAAGCAATTTTAAAGGTAATAAATTCAAGCAATTTCACCATCTGGACCTGACAGCACAGATTAAGACTTTATTTTCATTTTAGTTTCTTAATTCACACTAATGAGAGAAGCAGCTGAAAAACCCTTTCTTTTTTTTGATGACATCTTCAAAAGACACTACATAAAATGAAATATATATCAAGGAGTTGTCTATAAAAATTATCAACTATTAAGTGCGGTACTATTGACTTAAACTCATCTTTGAGAAGGTCGAGCGCTGCTTGCTGAATGGTTCTTTAATCCAAATGTCACAGCAGAAAGATAAGCAGAGTCCCAATGAGCCAGGGTACGCACATTAGCAGGATAGCATCCTGAGTGTTCCAAGCGAGAGACACACACACACACACACAAACACATGGCCACACGGACACACACCGCACATTAGCAGGATAGCATCCTGAGTGTTCCAAGCGAGAGACACACACACACACACAAACACATGGCCACACGGACACACACACCGCACATTAGCAGGATAGCATCCTGAGTGTTCCAAGCGAGAGACACACACACACACACACAAACACATGGCCACACGGACACACACACCGCACATTAGCAGGATAGCATCCTGAGTGTTCCAAGCGAGTGACACACACACACACACACAAACACATGGCCACACGGACACACACACCGCACATTAGCAGGATAGCATCCTGAGTCTGCCAAAAGATTACCAGCAGTCCTCCTGGGCCAAGCTTTTAAACCCTCTCATTTCCTGATGTCGGCTTAGAGCGAGCACGTGTGTGTGCCATCTTACTTAGAACCTAATTTACCAGCTTCATTCTTGTGTGTTTCCATCCTGCAGTAATAAAGCAACTCAAGTATTTGCTTTTAATCCCATGGCAATATTCAATCTGCATGAAGTTTTCTGTCTGGTCAGTTGTCAAGCTATCCTAAAGGGACAATCTCTTTAAGGACATTTCAAGGTGACCCTTAACTGTAACCCTCTGAAGGTCACTCTGGGGTTAGGACTTGGTGACACCAAGACGTCGTATACACTGTGGACTCTGGACTGACTGACAGAAAAGACAGTGAGACTGACAGGTTTTGTAGTCTTCTACAGTAGGCCTTCAGTCAGGCATATGTCAGGATTCTACATGGGGGAACATTTTGGATTTCACCCAACATCTCCAGACTGACCACCAGATAAACTGACGGTGTAGTGTGCTACAGTTTAGCCACAGTGGGAATGTGTGTGGCTTCCCCAGGCCTCCTCCCCTGGGGCATGTTATGAGAAAGCCCGATAAAATGCAGCTGACTCTCTTTTCATCTTCTAAATGAAAGCCGAAATGGGTGAAATAACAAAGGCTTGGACACAAGCCATTCCACTTCAGAGCTCCAAAACTCAAAGACTAGCTCTCCTCCTCTTTTAACAGCTCCTCGGTAGGAATTGACCAGGAAGGAAGAAATACAACAACAAACGCCCACCCTGCCTAACAACAAGACGACAGCCAGGCGGGCGAGGAGGAAGTTAACGAAGGGCGGCTCGGCCAATAATTGGCGACTCTCACGATGCAATAAGTGGGAGATTGTGGCGCTTGTGTGTGGTGCGTGTGTGTTCATTCTCGCTGTAAATGGCATTGTGAAACGCTTCTCTCATCGCAATGAACTTCGCTGTGCATAAACTGTATCAAGAGAACACTTAAGATTCCATCCCCATTGAATAACATTGGAAAAGAAGTCAGCGAGCGTTGCTCCTTCCCAAAGAAAATAGGAAAGCTATTTAGCTTGACGTTGTGCTGGAACCCACTGTGTATGCATAGGCCATTACTCATTTGGGAGATGGACCAAACATAATGTGAAGAATTGGGCTTTATTTCCCCCTTTACTGTTGCATGGTGTAACTATTAACTGTACTCTGGATGCGTTCCAAATGGTACCCTATTCCCTATATAGTGTACTACTTTTGACCTTGTGAAGGAGTTTGAGCTTCTGTAGTGCAGGGGAGGTTAAGGGAGGACATGATAAATCTGTGTACAGCACACACACACACAGAGCCATCAGAAAGAGTCAGGAGTGTGTGTGTTTGTGTGCACGCTTTTGCAGGTGTGTCTGTGTATGTACGAGAGTGTATTTAGGAGTTTCATGTTTTTATTTAGCCCATGGCCAACTCAGTCTTTTATTAGTGAAACCACACACACACACACACACACACACACACACACATCACTGTTTCTGACCAGCTCCCACAGCAATTAGAGAAGCTCCCAGAACAACCCAGAGCGGTGTGTGTGTGTGTGTGTGTGTGTGTGTGTGTGTGTGTGTGTGTGTGTGTGTGTGTGTGTGTGTGTGTGTGTGTGTGTGTGTGTGTGTGTGTGTGTGTGTGTGTGTGTGTGTGTGTGTGTGTGTGTGTGTGTGTGTGTGTGTGTGTGTGTGTGTAGCAGAGCAGGAAATCCAAAAGCCCAGACCTGGGGGCTCTGCTGGCCCACTGTGACACATCCTGATTCCTACAACCTGTTAATACAGAAGGGATACATAGATAGCCCTTCTCTCTCTCCGTCTCTCTCTGTTTCTTTCTTTTTACTTATTTTCCTTCCTCTCGCTTTCTTTCGTTCTCTTTTTCTGTAACTCTATCTAATTTTATTTCCTATTCTTAGCTGAAACAACTCTCTCTTCCCCTTTACTAGATTACCAATAATTAATGGCATGTGGATGCAGCGAGGAGAAGGAAATGATCATTTGTTAAATTGAACACTGACTATTAAAGGAAAGCAACTCTTTCTTCCTGTGTGTGTGTGCATTGTGTGTGAGGTCATTGAACCTCTCCATAACATTGTTTTCTTGAGATAAGATGTTATCCCGGGAATCTTGACGGGAATCAATATTATTCCCAGTTGGGAGCGTTGAGACCCAATTTTTACACAGGCACCGTGACAGGACAGCTCTGTGAATAGTCAATTACATCTGCTCAGGTAGAGAGAGCAAAAGGTCACTTTGATAGATTTAGCCTGTGAGATATCATTAGGACCCCACAGAAGGACGGATCTCATCATGTCTCTCATTCATCTCTATTCATTTCCTGAGTATTAGAGGGAGTCAGCTGTCTACTACCGGTGGGAATAGGTTTGTAACGCAGGAAGGGGGATATTACACAACAGCGACGTTGATGTCCCACCGACACCAACCATGCATACATCTGTTCTCTGACCATGAACACAAACTAAGATGTCTTCCAGCATGCTTCAGCACTCTGCGTTTCTCCCCAAGACGCCTGATTGACATCTAAAGAACCGTGAAGGAACTTCCTGTCTCTCTGTCTGATTGGCGTGCAATCACATACCATTTCCACAACCACCCAGGACTTGCCAGCTAGCTAGGCGACCGGCGTGACCCTCCCTGTCAGAGAGAAGCAGTAGCAGGTTGACTTCAACCAATCACATGCGTTTTTCTTTAGGGCAGAGCTGCCTCCAGAACATGATTCATCCCAAAACATGTCAACCTGCGAGGCAGTAGAGTTATTTCCGCAGTGGTTATTAGTCTAACACACTGACTTAATGGGAAGAGACAAGTGTGTAATGATTATTATTTGGCCACACTCTCCTGTCCTGTCTTTCAGCAGAGGAGACAGCTATGGAATGTGTCACAAATTGCCCGTCCGTCCTAGTCGGAATGTAAAGAGACGCTGCTGGGTCGTTTTGGAGGGCGGTGGATGGGTCTTTGCATTTGTGCGTATGTATCTGCTACAGATTGCCTGGATCATCTTTTCCTCTCCTTTCCCTACACTTTTTGAAAAGAAAAGTGCTGTCTAGAACCTAAGGGTTCTTCGGCTGTCCCCATATAATAACCCTTTTTGGTTCCAGGTAGGACCCTATTGGTTCCAGGTAGGACCCTATTTGGTTCCAGGTAGGACCCATGTAGAACCCTTTCCCCAGAGGGTTCTAAAAGGAACACAAGAGTTCTACCTGGAACCAAAAAGGGTTCTCCTATAGGGACAGCCAAAGAACCCCTTTGGAACCCTTTTTTCTAAGAGTGTAAGGTAGACTTCTTGAGCACCATCAGTGCTTTGCCTGGCCACTTCTGAATTTCTAGATCATAGATGGGTAAATTGATAATAGGTGGGTTAATAGATAATAGATGGGTAACTAGATAATAGATGGGTAAATAGATAATAGCTGTGTAAATAGAAAATAGATGGGTTAATAGATAATAGATGGGTGAATAGATGGGTAAATAGAGGATAGATGGGTAAATAGATGGGTAAATAGATAATAGGTGGGTTAATAGATAATAGATGGGTGAATAGATGGGTAAATAGAGGATAGATGGGTAAATAGATGGGTAAATAGATAATAGGTGGGTTAATAGATAATAGATGGGTAAATAGATAGATGTGTAAATAGATAGATGTGTAAATAGATAATAGATGGGTAAATACATAAATAGATGGGTAAATAGATAATAGATGGGTAAATAGATAATAGATGGGTAAATACATAAATAGATGGGTAAATAGATAAATAGATGGGTTAATAAATAATAGATGGGTAAATAGATTATAGACGGGTGAATAGATGGGTAAATAGATAATAGATAGATAAATAGATGGGTAAATAGATAAATAAATGGGTAAATAGATAGTAGATGGGTGAATAAATGGGTAAATAGATAGTAGATGGGGGAATAAATGGGTAAATAGATAATAGATGGGGGAATAAATGGGTAAATAGATAATAGATGGGTAAATAGATAATATATGGGTACATAGATAATAGATGGGTAAATAGATAGATAATAGATGGGTAAATAGATAGATAATAGATGGGTGAATAGATGGGTAAATAGATAATAGATGGGTACATAGATAATATATGGGTAAATAGATAATAGATGGGTACATAGATAATAGATAATAGATGGGTACATAGATAATAGATGGGTACATAGATAATAGATGGGTAAATAGATAATAGATGGGTAAATAGATAAATAGATAAATAGATGGGTGAATAGATGGGTAAATAGATCATAGATGGGTGAATAGATGGGTAAATAGATCATAGATGGGTGAATAGATGGGTAAATAGATCATAGATGGGTGAATAGATGGGTGAATAGATGGGTAAATAGATAAATAGATGGGTAAATGGATAACAGATGGGTGAATAGATGGGTAAATAGATGGGTAAATAGATAAATAGATGGGTAAATAGATAACAGATGGGTGAATAGATGAATATATGGGTAAATTTAAGGGTGAATAGATGGGTAAATAGATGAATAGATAGATAAATAGATGGGTAAATAGATAAATAAATGGGTAAATAGATAGTAGATGGGTGAATAAATGGGTAAATAGATAGTAGATGGGGGAATAGATGGGTAAATAGATAATAGATGGGTAAATAGATAATATATGGGTACATAGATAATAGATGGGTAAATAGATAGATAATAGATGGGGGAATAGATGGGTAAATAGATAATATATGGGTACATAGATAATAGATGGGTAAATAGATAATAGATGGGTACATAGATAATATATGGGTAAATAGATAATAGATGGGTACATAGATAATAGATGGGTAAATAGATAATAGATGGGTACATGGATAATATATGGGTAAATAGATAATAGATGGGTAAATAGATAAATAGATGGGTGAATAGATGGGTAAATAGATCATAGATGGGTAAATAGATAATAGATGGTAAATAGATAAATAGATGTTTAAATAGATCATAGATGGGTGAATAGATGGGTAAATAGATCATAGATGGGTGAATAGATGGGTAAATAGATCATAGATGGGTGAATAGATGGGTAAATAGATCATAGATGGGTGAATAGATGGGTGAATAGATGGGTAAATAGATGGGTAAATAGATAAATAGATGGGTAAATAGATAACAGATGGGTGAATAGATGGGTAAATAGATGGGTAAATAGATAAATAGATGGGTAAATAGATAACAGATGGGTGAATAGATGAATATATGGGTAAATTTATGGGTGAATAGATGGGTAAATAGATGAATAGATACATAAATAGATGGGTAAATAGATGAATAGATACATAAATAGATGGGTAAATAGATAATAGATGGTAAATAGATGGGTAAATAGATGAATAGATACATAAATAAATGGGTAAATAGATAATAGATGGTAAATAGATGGGTAAATAGATGAATAGATACATAAATAGATGGGTAAATAGATAAAAGATGGTAAATAGATAAATAGATGGGTAAATAGATGAATAGATACATAAATAGATGGGTAAATAGATAATAGATGGTAAATAGATGGGTAAATAGAGGAATAGATACATAAATAGATGGGTAAATAGATAATAGATGGTAAATAGATAAATAGATGGGTAAATAGATCATAGATGGGTGAATAAATGGGTAAATAGATAACAGATGGGTGAATAGATGGGTAAATAGATGAATAGATACATAAATAGGATGGGTAAATAGATAAGGAGAGTGTGAATGTTTGACAGATGAAAAAGGTTTACATTGCAGTTTGTGATCAGATTCGGTTTTACCTATTTAAAATGGAATAAAGATAAGAAGACCATGGGAAAAAGTCAATGACTAAACATGAGTTGAAACTCATCTCTTTGTTCTATATTCAAATCGGCTAAACAGAATAAATGTGATATGTATAAATATAGTCCGTTTTCATTAAGCTGTCGTTTGTGCTCTCGTGTGTTGACATACAGTGGAGTGAATATTAAAAAAGACGCCTCAGGTAAAAAAAATCTGATCTTCGTCTTCTGTCTATTTCCACCCGATCCCTTATTTCCGTTGCTCGTAATCAAAGATAGCATTTCCAGCTGTGAACTATTTTGCTTGTTTCCCACTAGGGAAAAGCAGATGGGATATGGGGCATCGGGATCAGTAATGTGCTATTTCCCAGAAATCCACCTCACATCCCCTAACGGGCCCAGCTATGATTTGTCGTGATGTATCACGTCTTGTAGCGATTTGTGGATGATCTGTTCTTTCCAATCAGAGGCTTCGTGGTGATCTGTAGTCAGCGAATGGAATCAAAGGCCTGTTGAGGTAGCTTTTGTTGATTGTGTATGCGTGCGTGCATGTTTTTCCATCAATGGCTTCTGTTACATATCTACCTGTCTCTTAGCATGTGTGTACAGCTCATTTATACCAGAGCATCTATGACAAACAGAATGCTCATTCTACACTGAATTTCCTGTTTCCGTCCCTATCGCCACGGTGACAATTTCACACATTGCATGATGTAATTTCCTTTCACATCGGATTCCATCATCCCAGACTGGCATGCACACAGATATGAAAATAATGGCTCTGTAATGCTGATATGCCTTTCTGTTATAGGCTTTAACATGAACAACAAACTGTTGTGACAACAACAATATTGTTGTCAGTGAACCATCAATGGCCATGTTCTAGTAGTTTTTGTGTGTGTGTGTGGGGGCACTATTCTTTACTACAACTCAATATATGACCTTTGACCAGTCATAGCTCTCATCGTATTGTATCGGATCATACGATATACAGTTGAAGTCGGAAGTTTACATACACCTTAGCCAAATACATTTAAACTCAGTTTTTCACAATTCCTGAAATTTAATCCTAGTAAAAATTCCCTGTCTTAGGTCAGTTAGGATCACCACATTATTTTAAGAATGTGAAATGTCAGAATAATGGTAGAGAGAATAATTTATTTTAGCTTTTATTTCTTTCATCACATTCCCAGTGGGTCAGAAGTTTACATACACTCAATTAGTATTTGGTAGCATTGCCTTTAAATTGTTTAACTTGGGTCAAACGTTTTGGGTAGCCTTCCACAAGCTTCCCACAATAAGTTGGGTAAATTTCGGCCCATTCCTCCTGACAGAGCTGGTGTAACTGAGTCAGGTTTGTAGGCCTCCTTGCTCGCACACGCTTTTTCAGTTCTGCCCACAAATTTTATATAGGATTGAGGTCAGGGCTTTGTGATGGCCACTCCAATACCTTGACTTTGTTGTCCTTAAGCCATTTTGCCACAACTTTGGAAGTATGCTTGGGGTCATTGTCCATTTGGAAGACCCATTTGCAACCAAGCTTTAACTTCCTGACTGATGTCTTGAGATGTTGCTTCAATACATCCACATCATTTTCCTCCCTCATGATGCCATCTATTTTGGGAAGTGCACCAGTCCCTCCTGCAGCAAAGCACCCCCACAACATGATGCTGCTACCCCTGTGCTTCACGGTTGGGATGGTGTTCTTCGGCTTGCAAGCCTCCCCCTTTTTCCTCCAAACATAACGATGGTCATTATGGCCATCTATAGAGGTTGGTGACCACTGATCTAAATGGTGTTTATCTAGCTGGGCTTCAGTGGAGCCCAGTGTGTACAGTCCTGGCTTTATCCATTCTACCAGGCGTGACGTGGAGGATTTTAAGGTTAAAGAACATTTAGATACATATGCGATTGTCTGTCAGTCCTGTCAGCTCTATTCAGTCTATTTCTATCTGCAACGTTAAGAACGTTTCACATCACTCAATACACCCATGATGCCACCTCCATTCAACTACAGTATTGTCCCTTCACAAGTCCCAGTTTTCGGAGTGTCACTGGGGTCCACAGGGAAGTAGTGTAGGTAAGATTACTGGATTATGCCCCTTGAGACATTCCTGATACAGTTGAAGTCGGAAGTTTACATACACTTAGGTTGGAGTCATTAAAACTAGTTTTTCAACCACTCCACAAATTTCTTGTTATTAACAAACTATAGTTTTGGCAAGCCGGTTAGGACATCTTCTTTGTGCATGACACAAGTAATTATTCCAACAATTGTTTACAGACAGACTAAGTTGACTGTGCCTTTAAACAGCTTGGGAAATTCCAGAAAAAGATGTCATGGCTTTAGAAGCTTCTAATAGGCTAATTGACATAATTTGAGTCAATTGGAGGTGTACCTGTGGATGTATGTCAAGGCCTACCTTCAAACTCAGTGCCTCTTTGCTTGAAAAAAACTAAAGAAATCAGCCAAGACCTCAGAAAAAATGTAGACCTCCACAAGTCTGGTTCATCCTTGGGAGCAATTTCCAAATGCCTGAAGGTACCACGTTCATTTGTACAAACAATAGTACGCAAGTATAAACACCATGGGACCACGCAGCTGTCATACCGCTCAGGAAGGAGACGCGTTCTGTCTCCTAGAGATGAACGTACTTTGGTGCGAAAAGTGCAAATCAATCCCAGAACAACAGCAAAGGACCTTGTGAAGATGCTGTAGAAAACAGGTACAAAAGTATTTATATCCACAGTAAAACAAGTCCTATATTGACATAACCTGAAAGGCCGCTAGGCAAGGAAGAAGCCACTGCTCCAAAACCGCCATAAAAAAGCCAGACTACTGTTTGCAACTGCACATGGGGACAAAGATCGTACTTTTTGGAGAAATGTCCTCTGGTCTGATGAAACAAAAATAGAACTGTTTGGCCATAATGACCATCGTTATGTTTGGAGGAAAAAGGGGGATGCTTGCAAGCCGAAGAACCCCATCCCAACCGTGAAGCACGGGGGTGGCAGCATCATGTTGTGGGGGTGCTTTGCTGCAGGAGGGACTGATGCACTTCACAAAATAGATGGCATCATGAGGGAGGAAAATTATGTGGATATATTGAAGAAAAATCTCTTTGTATATGAATTTCTAGACATCAGTCAGGAAGTTAAAGCTTGGTTGCAAATGGGTCTTCCAAATGGACAATGACCCCAAGCATACTTCCAAAGTTGTGGCATAATGGCTTAAGGACAACAAAGTCAAGGTATTGGAGTGGCCATCAGAACTTCATTGGACTCTGTGTAAACTGGAAACCACATATCCTGAGGCTGCATTTATTGTAGCTGGGGATTTTAACAAGGCTAATCTGAATTTTTTTATCAGCATATCGAATGTGCGACCCGGGCCGTAAAAATCCTGGATCATTGTTATTCTAACTTCCGCGACTCATACAAAGCCATTCCCCGCCCCCCTTTCAAAATCTGACCACAACTTCATTTAGTTGCTCCCAGCCTATAGACAGAAACTAAAACAGGAAACACCCGTGGTCAGGTCTGTTCAAAGCTGGTCCAACCAATCTGATTCCACGCTTCAAGATTGCTAGATCACGTGGACTGGGAAATGTTCCGCATAGCGCCGGACAATAACATTGATGAATACGCTGATTCGGTGAGCGGGTTTATCAGCAAGTGCATCGGTGATGTTGTACACGCAGCGACTATTAAAACCTACCCTAACCAGAAACCGTGGATTGATGGCAGCATTCGCGCAAAACTGAAAGCACGAACCACTGCTTTTAATCAGGGACCAGAAACATGGCTGAATACAAACAGTGTAGCTATTTCCTCCGCAAGGCAATCAAACAAGCTAAGGGTCAGTATAGAGACAAAGTAGAGTCACAATTCAACGGCTCAGACACGAGACGTATGTGGCAGGGTCTACAGTCCCGTCGCGGACCACGATGTCTTGCTCCCAGACCAACTAAACAATTTTTTTGCTCGCTTTGAGAACAATACAGTGCCACCGACACGGCCAGCTACCAAAACCTGTGGGCTCTCCTTCACCGCAGCCAACGTGAGTAAAACATTTAAATGTGTTAAGGCTGCCGGCCCAGATGGCATCCCTGGCCATGTCCTCAGAGCATGCGCAGACCAGCTGGCTGGTGTTTTTACAGACATATTCAATCAATCCTTATCCCAGTCTGCTGTTCCCACATGCTTCAAGAGGACCACCATTGTTCGTGTTCCCAAGAAAGCTAAGGTGACTGAGCTAAATGACTACCGCCCCGTAGCACTCACTTCCGTCATCATGAAGTGCTTTGAGAGACTAGTCAAGGATCATATCACCTCCATCCTACCTGACATCCTAGACCCACTCCAATTTGCTTACCGTCCCAATAGGTACACAGACAACACAATCGCAATCACACTGCCCTAGCCCATCTGGACAAGAGGAATACCTATGTAAGAATGCTGTTCATCGACTACAGCTCAGCATATAACACCATAGTACCCTCCAAACCCGCCCTGTGCAACTGGGTCCTGGACTTCCTGACGGGCCGCCCCCAGGTGGTGAGGGTAGGAAACAACATCTCCACCCCGCTGATCCTCAACACTGGGGCCTCACAAGGGTGCGTTCTCAGCCCTCTCCTGTACTCCCTGTTCACCCATGACCCCGTGGCCAAGCACGCCTCCAACTCAATCATCAAGTTTGCAGACAACACTACAGTAGTAGGCTTGATTACCAACAACGACGGCCTACAGGGAGGAGGTGAGGGCCCTCGGAGTGTGGTGTCAGGAAAATAACCTCTCACTCAATGTCAACAAAACAAAGGAGATGATCGTGGACTTCAGGAAACAGGAGAGGGAGCACCCCCCTATCCACATCGACGGGACAGTAGTGGAGATGGTGGAACGTTTTAAGTTCCTCTGCGTACACATCACGGACAAACTGAAATGGTCCACCCACACAGACAGCGTGGTGAAGAAGGCGCAACAGCGCCTCTTCAACCTCAGGAGGCTGAAGAAATTCGGCTTGTCACCAAAAACACTCTCAAACTTCTACAGACGCACAATCGAGAGCATCCTGTCGGGCTGTATCACCGCCTGGTACGGCAACTGCTCCGCCCACAACCGTAAGGCTCTCCAGAGGGTAGTGAGGACTAAACAACGCATCACTGGGGGTAAACTACCTGCCCTTCAGGACACCTACACCACCCGATGTCACAGGAAGGCCAAAAAGATCATCAAGGACAACAACCACCCGAGCCACTGCCTGCTCACCCCGCTGTCATCCAGAAGGCGAGGTCAGTACAGGTGCATCAAAGCTGGGACCGAGAGACTGAAAAACAGCTTCTATATCAAGGCCTGTTAAAGACATCACTAACCCTGAGTGGCTGCTGCCAACATACTGACTCAAATCTCGAGCCACTTTAATAATAAAAAATTGGATGTAATAAATGTATCACTAGCCACTTTAAACAATGCCACTTTATATAATGTTTACATATCCTACATTACTCATCTCATATGTATATACTGTACTCTATACCATCTACTGCATCTTGCCTATGCCGTTCGGCCATCGCTCATCCATATATTTATATGTACATACTCATATTCATTCCTTTACACTTGTGTGTATAAGGTAGTTGTTGTGAAATTGTTAGATTACTTGCTAGATACTACTGCATGGTCAGAACTAGAAGCACAAGCATTTCACTACACTCGCATTAACATCTGCTAACCATGTGTATGTGACAAATAAAATTTGATTTGATTTGATCACAAAGCCCTGACCTCAATCCCATAGAAAATGTGTGGGCAGAACTGAAAAGGCGTGTGCGAGCAAGGAGGCCTACAAACCTGACTCAGTTACACCAGCTCTGTTAGGAGGAAAGGGCCAAAATTCACCCAACTTATTGTGGGAAGCTTGTGGAAGGCTACCCGAAACATTTGACCCAAGTTAAACAATTTAAAGGCAATGCTACCAAATACTAATTGAGTGTATGTAAACTTCTGACCCACTGGGAATGTGATGAAATAAATAAAAGCTGAAATAAATCATTCTCTCTACTATTATTCTGACATTTCACATTCTTAAAATAAAGTGGTGATCCTAACTGACCTAAGACAGGGAATTTTTACTAGGATTAAATGTCAGGAATTGTGAAAAACTGAGTTTAAATGTATTTGGCTAAGGTGTATGTAAACCTCTGACTTCAACTGTATATCCATTTGTATATGTGAAATATAAATAATATATTTCCATATAAATGTATGTATTACAAATACATTTACAAATGTATGTCACACATTAAAATACATTTCAAAATACATATTTTGCATCCCCCAAAATCAATTAAGAAAAAGACAAATCTGTATGAGACAAAAATAGAACAAGACAGAGTGATCGCTCGTTGGCATGTCCACCTGTACCTCCACATGGAGCTAGCTATAAATGTGAGTCCACTACTCAACATGCTCCTCAGCTCTCTTTCTCTCTTCCCTCCTCTCTCTCTCCGAGCCCTGGCTGGCCGGTGTGTCATTTTTGTACGATACCTGCAGCAATCCCTCAAGCCGTCCGCGCTGGTTGGCAAACCTGAGATGTTAATGCCAAAATCAGATGTGAGCATGCAGGACGAAAGCAGTTTAGGTAATACTAGCAAGGCGATTCAGGGAAGATGAGGTGTAGACTTGAGACAGTGGAGGCATCCAGCAAAACATGTTGTGGCTGCGTTCAGGGTTTATTGGCCAACAGAGGCCCTGACAAGCTGGAGGTAGAGATGCAGAGAGGGAACCAGGGTAAGCTGTGCATGCACTGCCTTGCTCCTTCCAAAGCTCTTGAACTCACAGCAGTCTCTCTCTCTCTCTCTCTCTCTCGGTGTACCTCCGTCAGAAGTCTTTCCCCTTGTTAATCTGTGGAGGAAAGAGCACCTCAGCATGAAGGGGGTCGCCTGAAAGGGTGCAGAGGAAAAGAGGTCGGGGAGAAGAGAACGAAAAAAAAAAGTGTTTTGAGTGTGGTGTCCCAAAAAACTCTCTGAACCCGCTCCTGAGACTCACCATATCAACACCATATAGATCAGACACAGGCTAATCAATTACCTTTTCATTCTACCTTCCTCTCCATCACACACACTTGATTCAAGGCCGGGGAAAGATAGAAATGTCAGGTTATTTCATTACCACGTCATACGCTCTCGCACTGCCTTTTTGTGTGTGGGGACAATTTCAGGTTGTTTGAGTAGCACACCTAAAAGGCATCTAATATGGAGTAATCCTTATCCAAATATCTATTCCATTTCTCTCACTTTTTTCTGTCCGGGTCCAACCACCAGCTCGATTTGCAAACCTGTTTCTTGGCAACGCAAGCAGAACATGGGGTCCAGTGAAATTGCACAGAATAGTTTAGTGTGGGGTATTGAATTGACCTGCATATTGCATATTCACAGTATGACACAGACACACCACTTCATGTCCAGCAGATCTATGTCTCTCTTTTGAGGAATTGGAGGTTTTGTCAATGTATAGTACTTCTACCACCTGATTACACCTCTATTCAAAGTAATAACCAAAAAGAATGAGAGAAAGCTATATCAGTTTCTATATTTTTGCATAAACACTGTACACTTGAATGATTTGAAAACATTGCTCATCGTTTATTTGGTTGACATTGCATGCGCAGCACACAATATGATATGGTTTAGTGTTTCAGTACTCCCACCATTTGTGACATTGTCTAACATTATGAATGACTAAAAACAGCAACGATTGGAAGAGTATCCTGATTGTGAAAAAAAAATCTAAAGAGACCACAGTAAAAGTAACCCCATGTAAATTCACAAGTCAATAAAAAACCTTTCGCACTGTAAAAGACAAAAGCTAAATCTTTACAATGAATGTTTCTATATATGATTTTCAACATTTACAGTAGAGATCTTCTTGAGTTCCTCTAGTCGTGGTAGGTTGTTAGGGGAGGAGTAGAGATCAAAGCACCCACTCTTTCCCTCTCAAGGTGAGTGTATTCAGTCTGTTCCGTTGAACATCCCAGAGTGGTTAATAGAATTATAATCGATGACAATCTTGTTTCGATTGGGCTTGAACTGCCTGGGAACAAACAGACACACACAGAGAGAGAGAGAGAGCGATGAGAAAATGAGAAAAAGCAAGTCAGTCTTTGTGAAGCTATGAACATTTCCGGGACTTTTTCAGCACAGGGACTGTTTTGAGTCAGAGACAGGGGGGAGAGGCAGCAGAGACAAATATGAAGGGATGGGAGACCGTTTAAAAACTCAGCTTCCAGATTTTATTTTTCTTCTGCGCCCAGGAAGGAGCTCTGGGGGATCCAATTACCCACAAACCGCCTGGGGAGAGGGGTGTAGGGTGGAGCGCCCTCGAGTAGGTAATGACAGGGACCAGGGACGCATTCTGCCCCCTTATCGCCCCTTGCCTCAAACCCTCTACCGAGGTCCCCAATACCAGCAGAGAGTAGACTCCTCCTGTCCGCATCACTCTCTTATGTCTCAGTCCTTCTTTCTCAGTCCCCATGCCTGGACTCCCCCTACAGACCTGAGGCTGTATAGTTAGATCAGGTCTATTAGCAGGACCCCTGGATCTGTCCCGGGGCCCTGAAAAGAGAGGCATGTAGCCCTCCACCCTGTGTGGCTCAAGCGCAATAGAGCATCACAGGCTACATCCCAAATGGCAACCTATATAGTGCATTACTTTTGACCAGTGCCTAGCGTACCACTTGGGACGTAAACAAAGTTTTGTAGCACAACAGCTACCATTACTGCAGTGAAATGGCAGGCCACTAGCCTTTCTGGAGGCTTTTTATAAAGTTGTTTCTTAACACCTTGTCGTGGCGTACGTGCCCAAGCAGAAGAGGCACTGTAGCGTGTCATAGTTCACCCCTGCACAACACACTAAAAGCCTTGCTGCCTTTTAAAATGCCACCGCTGATAGCGTTCCAGGACACCTTTCTTTCTGAAGCCTGAGACCCACTGTCCTGCACACACACACCCTTAGCCTGTTCACAGGCGCGCACACGCTGAACAAATGCTGCTTGCCACCTGCTTTTAAATCCAAAGGCCAAAGATGTTCTCACTCAATCAAATCAAAATGTTATTTGTCACATGCGCCAAATACAACAGGTGTAGACCTTACCGTGAAATGGTTACTTACAAGCCCTTAACCAACAATGCAGATTTTTTTTTTTAAGTAAGAAAATACTTGCTAAAAAAATAAATAAGTTACAAAATAACAAGGCTATATACAGGGGGTACCGGTACCATGTCAATGTGTTGGGGTACAGGTTAGTCAAGGTAATTAAGGTAATATGTACAGGACCAGTCAAAGGTTTGGACACACCTATTCATTCAAGGGTTTTTCTTTATTTTTACTATTTTCTACATTGTAGTGAAGCAATCAAAACTATGAAACACATATGGAATCATGTAACCAAAAGTGTAAAACAAATCAAAATATATTTTATATTTGAGAATCTTCAAAGTACCCACTCTTTGCACACTCTTGACATTCTCTCAACCATCTTCATGAGGTAGTCACCTGGAATACATTTCAATGAACAGTTGTGTTGTGACAAGGTAGGGGTGGTATACAGAAGATAGACATATTTGGTAAAAGACCAAGTCCATATTATGGCAATAATAGCTCAAATAAGCAAAGAGAAACAACAGCATCATTACTTAAAGACAAGAAGGTCAGTCAATACGGAAAATTACAAGAAAGTTTCTTCAAGTGCAGTCGCAAAATCTTCAAGCACTATGGAACTGGCTCTCATGAGGACTGCCAAAGGTAAGGAAGACCCAGAGTTAGCTCTGCTGCAGATAAGTTAATTAGTTACCAGCCTCAGAAATTGCAGCCCAAATAAATGCTTCAGAGTTCAAGTAACAGACACATCAACTGTTCAGAGGAGACCGTGTGCATCAAATCAAATCAAATTTTATTTGTCACATACACATGGTTAGCAGATGTTAATGCGACTGTAGCGAAATGCTTGTGCTTCTAGTTCCGACCATGCAGTAGTATCTAACAAGTAATCTAACAAATTCACAACAACTACCTTATACACACAAGAGTAAAGGAATGAATACGAGTATGTACAGTGGGGAAAAAAAAGTATTTAGTCAGCCACCAATTGTGCAAGTTCTCTCACTTAAAAAGATGAGAGAGGCATGTAATTTTCATCATAGGTACACTTCAACTATGACAGACAAAATGAGGAAAAAAAAAATCCAGAAAATCACATTGTAGGATTTTTAATGAATTTATTTGCAAATTATGGTGGAAAATAAGTATTTGGTCACATACAAACAAGCAAGATTTCTGGCTCTCACAGACCTGTAACTTCTTCTTTAAGAGGCTCCTCTGTCCTCCACTCATTACCTGTATTAATGGCACCTGTTTGAACTTGTTATCAGTATAAAAGACACCTGTCCACAACCTCAAACAGTCACACTCCAAACTCCACTATGGCCAAGACCAAAGAGCTGTCAAAGGACACCAGAAACAAAATTGTAGACCTGCACCAGGTTGGGAAGACTGAATCTGCAATAGGTAAGCAGCTTGTTTTGAAGAAATCAACTGTGGGAGCAATTATTAGGAAATGGAAGACATACAAGACCACTGATAATCTTCCTCGATCTGGGGCTCCAAGCAAGATCTCACCCGTGGGGTCAAAATGATCACAAGAACGGTGAGCAAAAATCCCAGAACCACACGGGGACCTAGTGAATGACCTGCAGAGAGCTGGGACCAAAGTAACAAAGCCTACCATCAGTAACACACTACGCCGCCAGGGACTCAAATCCTGCAGTGCCAGACGTGTCCCCCTGCTTAAGCCAGTACATGTTCAGGCCCGTCTAAAGTTTGCTAGAGAGCATTTGGATGATCCAGATGAGGATTGGGAGAATGTCAGATGAAACCAAAATATAACTTTTTAAAAACTCAACTCGTCGTGTTTGGAGGACAAAGAATGCTGAGTTGCATCCAAAGAACACCATACCTACTGTGAAGCATGGGGGTGGAAACATCATGCTTTGGGGCTGTTTTTCTGCAAAGGGACCAGGACAACTGATCCGTGTAAAGGAAAGAATGAATGGGGCCATGTATCGTGAGATTTTGAGTGAAAACCTCCTTCCATCAGCAAGGGCATTGAAGATGAAACGTGGCTGGGTCTTTCAGCATGACAATGATCCCAAACACACCGCCCGAACAGCGAAGGAGTGGCTTCGTAAGAAGCATTTCAAGGTCCTGGAGTGGCCTAGCCAGTCTCCAGATCTCAACCCCATAGAAAATCTTTGAAAGTCCGTGTTGCCCAGCGACAGCCCCAAAACATCACTGCTCTAGAGGAGATCTGCATGGAGGAATGGGCCAAAATACCAGCAACAGTGTGTGAAAACCTTGTGAAGACTTACAGAAAACGTTTGACCTCTGTCATTGCCAACAAAGGGTATATAACAAAGTATTGAGATAAACTTTTGTTATTGACCAAATACTTATTTTCCACCATAATTTGCAAATAAATTCATAAAAAATCCTACAATGTGATTTTCTGGATTTTTTTTCCTCATTTTGTCTGTCATAGTTGAAGTGTACCTATGATGAAAATTACAGGCCTCTCTCATCTTTTTAAGTGAGAGAACTTGCACAATTGGTGGCTGACTAAATACTTTTTTTCCCCACTGTACATATAAATATATGGCCTTCAGGCCTTCATGGTCTGATGAATCCAAATTTGAGATTTTTGGTTCAAACCTCAGTGTCTTTGTGAGATGCAGAGTAGGTGAACGGATGATCTCTGCCTGTGTAGTTCCCACCGTGAAGCATGGAGGTGGTGTTATGGTGTGGGGGTGCTTTGCTGGTGACACTGTCTGATTGAGCAATCACCTGACCTCAACCCAATTGAGATGGTTTGGAATGAGTTGGAAAAGGAAAAGCAGCAAACAAGTGCTCAGCATATGTGGGAACTCCTTCAAGACTATTGGAAAAGCATTCCAGGTGAGCTGGTTGAGAGAATGCCAAGAGTGTGCAAAGCTGTCATCTTGGCAAAGGGTGGCTACTTTGAAGAATCAAAAATATAAAATACTTTTTTGGTTACTACATGATTCCATGTGTGTTATTTTATAGTGTTGATGTCTTCACAGTTATTCTACAATGTAGAAAATAGTACAAATAAAATATAAACCCTTAAATGAGTAGGTGTGTCCAAAATTTTGACTGGTACTGTACATGTAGGTAGGGATCAAGTGACTCTGCATAGATAATAAACAGCGTAAAAAAGGGGGTCAATGCAAATAGTCTGGGTAGCCATTTGATTACCTGTTTAGCAGTCTAATGGCTTGGGGGTAGAAGCTGTACCACTTGCCGTGCGGTAGCAGAGAGAACAGTCTGACTAGGGTGGCTGGAGTCTGACCATTTTAAAGGCCTTCCTCTGACACCGCCTGGTATAGAGGTCCTGGATGGCAGGAAGCTTGGCCCCAGTGATGTACTGGGCTGTATGCATTAACCTCTGTAGCACCTTGCAGTCGGTTGCCGAGCAGTTGCCATACCAGGCAGTGATGCAACCAGTCAGGATGCTCTCGATGGTGCACCTGTATAACTTTTTGAGGATCTGAGGACCCATGCCAAATCTTTTACAGTCTCCTGAGGGGGAATAGGCGTCGTCTACCCCTCTTCACGACTATCTTGGTGTATTTAAACCACGATAATTTGTTAGTGATATGGACCCTGACAAACTTGAAGCTCTTGACCCACTCCACTACAGCCCCGTTGATGAGAATGGGGGGGGCTGTAGTGCTCGGCCCCACTTTTCCTGTAGTCCACAATCAGCTCGTCTTCCTCACGTTGAGGGAGAGGTTGTTGTCCTGGCACCACACTGCCAGGTCTCTGACCTCCTCCCTGAATGGTTGTCACATTGTTGTCGGTGATCAGGCCTACCACCGTTGTGGCGTTGGCAAACTGGTATTGGAGTCGTGCTTGGCCACGCAGTCGTGGGTGAACAGGGAGTACAGGAGGGGACTAAGCATGCACCCGAGTGACCCCGTGTTGAGGATCAGCATGGCAGATGTGTTGTTGCATACCCTTACCACCTGGGGGCGTCCCGTCAGGAAGTCCAGGATCCAGTTGCAGAGGGAGGTGTTTAGTGATGAGCTTTGAAGACACTATGGTGTTGAACGCTGAGCTGTAGTCAACGAACAGCATTCTCACGTAGGTGTTTCTTTTTCTTCCAGGTGGGGAAGGGCAGTTTGGAGTGCAATAGAGATTGCATCATCTGTGGATCTGTTGGGGCGGTATGCAAATTGTAGTGGATCTAGGGTTTCTGGGATGATGGTGTTAATGTGAGCCATGACTAGTCTTTCAAAGCACTTCATGGCTACAGACGTGAGTGCTACAGGGCAGTAGCCATTTAGGTAGGCTACCTTGGCGTTCTTGGGCACAAGGACTATGGTGGTTTGCTTGAAACATGTAGGTATTACAGACTTGGTCAGGGAGAGGTTTGAAATGTCAGTGAAGACACTTGCCAGTTGGTCAGCGCATGCTCTGTGTACGAGTCCTGGTAATCCATCTGGCACTGCGGCCTTGTGAATGTTGACCTGTTTAAAGGTCTTACTCACATCGGCTACAGAGAGCGTGATCACACAGTCGTCCGGAACAGCTGGTGCTCTAATGCATGGTTCGGTGTTGCTTGCCTCGAAGCACGCATAGAAAGCATTTAGCTCATCTGGTAGGATCGCGTTACTGGGCAGCTCGCGATTGGGTTTCCCTTTATAATCCGTAATAGTTTGAAAGCTCCGCCACATCCGACGAGCATCAGAGCCGGTGTCGTAGGATTCAATCTTAGTCCTGTAATGATGCTTTGCCTGTTTGATGGTTTGTCGGAGGGCATAGCGGGAAAGTCTTGTAGCATCCGCATCATCCGACCACTTCCGTAATAAGCGAGTCACTGGTACTTTCTGCTTGTTCTTGCTTGTAAGCAAAAATCAAGAGGATGAACTTTTCAGACTTTTCAAATGGAGGAAAAGCTTTGTATCCGTCTATGTGTGGAGTAAAGGTCTATACTTTTTTTTTTGTCCTCTGGTTGCACATCTTGGTAGAAATTAGGTCAAATGGATTTAAGATTTCCTGCATTAAAGTCCCCAGCCACTAGGAGCACTCTTTCTGGGTGAGCATTCTCGTTTTCTTATGGCCTTATGAAGTTTGTTGAGTGCGGTCTTAGTCCCTGCATCGGTTTGTGATAACACTACTTACCAAGAGTTGTCTACAGCTTATCATGAGGTACTCTACCTCAGGCGAACAAAACCTTGAGCCTTCCTTAATATTAGAGATCGCGCACCAGCTGTTGACAAATAGACCACCACCCGTCTTACCGGAGGTTGCTGTTCTGTCTTGCCGATGCACGGAAAACCCAGCCAACTGTATATTATCCATGTCCTTGTTCAGCCACGACTCAGAGAAACATAAGATATCACAGTTAATGTCCCATTGGTAGGATAGTCTCGAACGGAGCTCATCCAGTTTATTCTCCAGAGATTGCACGTTAGCCAGTAGGAGAGATGGTAAATGCGGATTATCCACTCGCCGACAAATTCTCAAAGGCCACATTTCAGTCCACATAACATTTGACAAGCTACAGTAAATTTTACAAACACAAATTGTATTTTTCTGTAATGCCTATTTTAGGAAAGAGGAGGGTGCTCAACCAACGTGAGTCGAGGTTCTACCAGACAAAAAGTTATCATAATTGAAAAGGAAAAGGCGTAACACTTGCTCACCATTAGAAATGTGTTTTTGTTAAGCAGGGTTAAAAGATTAACGCTTCAGCCTTCAAAGAAGGCAATAATTCCTATCTACAAATAAAGGACAATTCAACTGGTTATTGCGTCAACACTGATTCATTCATTCATTCATGTATTTTCCTCAAGGTCAAAAATGTTCCTTGAAACTTCTATTGAGTATGAGATCTAGTTAATAGTCACATTTAATACACGCTTTCGGTCCAAAATGCCAACGGATAAAGACAGAAATAAAGATGGATGGCGGAAAGGAGAGGAATAAAATAGTCATTGCAAACGTGTAGGAGGAAGTACATTATCAGCTAGCTCAGGGATTTGGCCTAGTTTCCCAAACTCGGTCCTGGGGACCGCCCTGGGTGCACATTTTTGTTTTTGCCCTAGCACTACACAGCTGATTTAAAATAATCAAAGCTTGATGGGGGCACCAGGACCGAGTTTGGGAAACCCTGAGCTAGAGGACAACCTGAATAGGTGTGTGTGCGCATGTAGAGGACATCCTCAATATAACCAGATAGTGGAGGTAACCTCTACACCTCCATAGACCGGTACCCCATATGAACACATCTTCAATGATTTCTATATATATATATAAAAATATATATTTGTTTTAAATCAGTGTAAGTGTATGGGTACATCCCAAATTGCACCGTATTCCCTGTAGAGTGCACTACGTTTGACCAGAGCCCTATGGGTAGTGCCATAAAGTAGTGCACTATATAAGAATAGGGTGCCATTTGGAATGCAAACCTATTTCTTTTGTCTCTACTATTTGATTCTTTAAACAATATTGAATGCAAAGGTATTGTTTTGTCGGCTAAAGGCTTTCATTTGGTAATAAGAAAGCCAATAGAAGGCTCTTTTTCAAATGTGAGTTTTCAGTGTGCCAAATCGCATTGTGAAAATATGAAGATATAATTCTTAAAGAGAGCTGAACTTCATGATTTGGCCTAGTTTTTCAGCTTGGTCATTAAGAAATGCGGCATCCATGACTGAAGCCAAAAAAGAGTGGTCTTGTGGGGACCGTCAATAAATTACATAAATGGGAGTATATTTTCATGTTGCACATTTTTTCGTCGTCTCATTAAATGGTTTCAATATTTGTATATGAATTTCTACAATTTCTACACTGAACAAAAATATAAATGCAACATGGAACCATTTAAGATTTTACTGAGTTACAGTTCATATAAGGAAATCAATCAATTGAAATAAGTTCATTAGGCCCCATCTATGGATTTAACATGACTGGGAATACAGATATGCATCGATTGGCCACAGATACCTTAAAAAAAAAGGTAGGGGCGTGGATCAGAACCAGTCAGTATCTGGTGTGACCACCATTTGCCTCCTGCAGCGCGACATCTCCTTCGCATAGAGTTGATCAGGCTGTTGATTGTGGCCTGTGGAATGTTGTCCCACTCCTCTTCAATGGCTGTGCGAAAAGTTCCTGGATATTGGCGGGAACTGGAACACATCGATCCAGAGCATCCCAAACATGCTCAATGGGTGATGTGTGAGTATGCAGGCCATGGAAGAACTGGGACATTTTCAGCTTCCAGGAATTGTGTACAGATCCTTGCGACATGGGGCATTGTATTATCTTGCTGAAACATGGAGGTGATGGCGATGGATGAATGGCATGACAATGGGCCTCAGGATCTCGTCACGGTATCTCTGTGCATTCAAATTGGCATTGATAAAACACAATTGTGTTTGTTTTCTGTATTTTATGCCTGCCCATACCATAACCCCACCGCCACCATGTTCACAATGTTGACATCAGCCAACCACTTGCCCACACAATGCTATACACGCTGTCTGCCATCTGCCTGGTACAGTTGAAACCGGGATTCATCTGTGAAGAGCACACTTCTCCAGCGAGCCAGTGGCCATCGAAGGTGAGCACTGCAGTCAGGTCAAGACCCTGGTGAGGATGATGAGCACGCAGATTAGATTCCCTGAGACAGTTTCTGACAGTTTGAGCAGAAATTCTTCAGTTGTTCAAACCCACAGTCTGGGTGGTTGGTCAGATGTGGAGGTCCTGGGCTGGCGTGGTTACACGTGGTCTGCGGTTGTGAGGCCGTGTTGGACTTACTGCCAAATTCTCTAAAAACAGAGACTATTTATGGTAGAAAAATTGTATTCTCTGGCAACAGCTCTGGAGGACTTTCTTGCAGTCAGCATGCCAATTGCACACTCCCTCAAAATTTGAGACATCTGTGGCATTGTGTTCTGTGACAAAACTGCACATTTTAGTGTGGCCTTTTATTGTACCCAGCACAAGGTGCACCTGTGTAATGATCACGCTGGTTAATAAGCGTCGTGATATGCCACACCTGTCAGGTGGATGGATAATCTTGGCAAAGGAGAAATGCTAACTAACAGGGATGTAAACACATCTGTGCACAACATTTGAGAGAAATAAGCTTTTGTGAGTGTGAAACATTTCTGGGATCTTTTATTTCAGCACAGGAAACATGAAACCAACACTACATGTTGCATTTATATTTTTGTTCAGTATAGAATATGTAGAGACAGAGACATGACAGAAGACATTATCAAAATATCTATCTGCTCCTTTCATCACACCTCTTTCCACCCTCTCACATCTCTCCACCCCTATCACTACCTCCCCACCTCTATCACTCTCCCCCCCACTCAATTCTGTGTTGTTTGTGAGAGCAGGTTGGCAGCAGGTAGTTAGTTGTAGGCTGTATGGGGTCTGGTGTCTGGCACTGCTGACCCCCAGTAGTCCCAGGACAGGTCGTTAGTGGGAAGGTTTACACCCCTGAAACAACCTCCATATCCAGGCACTAACCCCCCAATCACACACCATGCCCCCCTACAGGTTCAAAAGACACACATGTAACTCCGAGGGGAGCGACATCTAAGCTCCAACCCTGTTTGTTTGGAAACCTCTTCTCACAGAACTGTCAGCCCTCTCTGGCTGGCAGATGTCAATTAAGTCATCCACACTCCTCTTCCCTCCATCCAGGAGCAACACACACACACACACACACGGTGGCTCAGGAGACTCACTTGTATTCGATCCCTGCCAAGTTAAGGGATGTCGTGGTACTTGTCTGACAAATAAATCACGTCCTTTATACCTGTAGGTAAGAGACAGCGAGGGGAAAGAGGGAGGGATGGATGGAGGGGAAAATAGAGGGAGAGAGAGAGAGTCAATTATCTATCGGACAGGCTCGGGATGATGGTGAGTGGTGACTAAGGAAGGGAGGGAGGCCTCAGTAAACCCTGCGGAGTAGAGAGAGAGGGGTGCAATTTTGAGTGTGTGTACTGTATGGGGGCGGTCGATAAACCCTCAACAGCAGGCCGAGTCCAATACGAGAACTAAAGACGAAGCAGGAAATCTACCAACCCCAGCTGTCATCTTTAAAAGCACCCCCTTCCCGCTTAATGGAGGTGCGTGCGTGCATGCGTGTGTGAGAGACTAAGCGGTATACAACAGGGCCTGGCTCGATTAGTATATCTACCGTACCATCATGCTTGGGAGGTCCTCGGCTCCCTACACAAACACAATATACACACACACACAATTTCACTCTTGCAAAAGGTCACATACAGCAGGTGCCCGCCTTATCTGCCAACACCCCACTGAAACCCCCCTAAACTGCAGAGATAGGATTGGTTGTCCCCTATGGCTCTGTGCTGGGCCCGCCTGATATCTTCCCCGCATCATCAGAGCTTTAGGAGCCGCTGGCTCAATCCGGCTCGGCGTTACCCAGCATGGCTTCCCAGTCTCACCTGTCCTGTATTATCGGACAGTTTCATCTGCGGGAAACTGTGAAAGAACTGGTATTTATCCTGTGATCCGCTGAGGGGAGACCACGCAGAGTGAATTCTATTCACCACAGTAGATAAAGAGCGACTGACTATAGGGTTGGCTGGTGGTGTTACTGTTAGCAGCACCATCTCTACAGGGAGTGAAAGACAGGCTAGCCTCTAGCATAGTGGTTTACCCCTTCCAGTAGACAAACAGTGGTGATAATATCCACACAACTGGTATGGACTGGACTGGTGTGCTCATCATACTCTCTTCACTTTGTATCACACCAGTTGTTGTACAGTTACTACTCCGATCACTGATGTTAACAGAAGGGTGAGAAATGCCAGCATGTGGAGCTACTGAAATCTAACTAATCACAGTAAAGCAGCGGTTCTTAATTCTGGTCCTGGTAATCCAGGGTGCATATGTGTTTGCCCTAACACTACACACCTGATTCCACTCATCGTCAAATCTTTTACTAGTGGAATCAGGTGTGTAGTGCAGATTTAGAAACGCTGGTCTGAACAACTACAAGAGCTAAGCTTACTTCACAACAACTATACAGACGACTATTCAAAAGAAACATTAGCAGCGAATAAATATGTACAAAAACAACAAAGCATATGTGAATGTGCGCAGTGATGCTGCCTGGCCTAACAATGGATCATAGAAATAGATAAAACGCACAAAGCGTCGCTTCTCCCAAGTGGAAGTAACAAAGACCTTTATGGTCGGATTGTTTGCAGCCGTAGAAGGCCACAGAGTGCAGAGACAGTACGTGGGCGAGTTCCTTTATTCATAAATCACCCACTGAAAATAATCTCTCTGATATTTGAATTTGCATATAAGGTATTATCATTATTCCTAGGTGTATTGGTTTTGAAAAGCACAGAGATACAATGAGTGTGAATCTACATACTTAAAAAAAAATGAACACCTATGACATTCTTGGGAAGTACACCGCTAAGAAAACAATGTAAGAAAAAACTGTTCCCCGCGAAAATAAATAACCGCAACAAATAAATAAAACATTTAATCAAACTTGCTTACTTATTGAAGTAATGTCCGGGTGTGAGTTTGCATATGGTAGCAGTCTGAAAGGGGATACTGCCAGTGTTCCAAATGTATAGCCAATAAACAAACCATGAATAAAAATGCACACACAATGGACTATCAATATTGCCTAGTGAGGGCTCTGCAGGATTTGGCATTCGCGCTTGGCTGACTCCACTGGGGTGTGATGGAAGGGGAATAATGACTGGTGTTGGAGATGGTGAGGGCGGGGCCACAGGGTGTCTGTGTGCTCCAGCAGTAGGTGTTGCTCATGCTGTCAGACCACCATGAGTCTAAGTAGCACAGAGGGGGAAATCAGGGAGATGGCTTGAAATTACACTGGTTTATTTTGGCAGAGAAATGTGTGTGTGTGTTATGATAATTTTGTACTCAATGTTCATAAACTGAACTTCAATTAAACAACTCCGTCTTTAACCCAGATTTTGTAAGATACTGGTTGAAATTAAACAGACGGAAGCCCAGTCTACAATAGTCAAATATCAAAATGTTTATTCAGGAGAGCTCTGCCAACACAGTACACATTCAGCATTACACCATCTTGCAACACAAGTCAATTCCAGACATCCTATCAGTTCCTCCCTTCCCAAGGTCGAGAAGGCCTCTTCTCCTACAATCGAGTTTCACAAAGAATTCTTTGTTCTCAGACTCCTGGCAATTTGTACCATCTTGTTCCACTCTCCACACAATATACATTTCTAGACACACACATCAGATAGGGTTATAAGACAAATGGTAATCCAATCTCTATTGCATACATTTTCAGAATGGAATATTCTTAGTATTTTCTTAAATGTACAAACATTTAGTCATTAAACATATAATCCATAACAGTGTGTGATGTCCTTACTATGTAATTGGGCAACTGGGCATTTCGTTTTGATGTGAGTAGGGAAGGCGTGGGTTCTGTGTGTGTGTTCTGTGGGCCGAGATATGGTCGTTTGGGGGTGCAGTGGTTATGAAGTGGGGCTTCACTGCCTCACAGCTCTAATAAGAAGGCAAAGCCTCTAGAGGATCCAAGATCAGCCCAACCAACGGCCTTGAGTTAACAGGCTGGAGCATGGAGAAGTGTTTCTGTTTGAAAGCGCTGCTCCCAAGAGAAAAAAGACTCAACATCCACACTGCTTGAGACACAGTTTCAGATAACCTTCTGCACTAAACAGGGAGCTTTACAAGTCGCCAAGGACAAGAGCTTTAGTCTAGTGTACGGTAGCCGATACACATCATTTAAAAAGCAAATGGGATGAAATTAAACTAGTTCATCTAAAACACATCCTTCAGAGCCAAGATGGGGTGGGGGGTGTAATGTAGGTTTGCTTTACGACCAAAGAGATGGGGTTCTGAGTGTCGGAATCTGGTCAAGCAGCAGTGGCCAGGCCAGTCTCAGCCACATTCTGCCTATGCTTCTACTATCGGTCTCCCCTTCCCCATGTACTGTCCAAATACGGACAACAAAAACAATCCAACAGGGATCAGATGTTCCTAGATAGGGTTCTGAGTCGGACAGCTTGAGACACCAGTAGTAGGCATGTTAGAAAAGAGGTGCGGAATTGAACAAGCGTACTATTGAAAATCACCCACAACGACTTCTCTGTCCACTGATCTATAGTGAAGCAACAGGAGGAAAACAGATCCATATTTTAAATATAAAACGTAAAAGGAAAATATCTTTAAATAAAGCACATTTGTTTTCTCTATGTCTGGGAGATATATTTATTGTGAAGCATACTGAGTGATATGCACATCCCGACCTTTAGAAAACCAATGCTAATGTAGAAGGCCTGCACGGCAATGTATAATTTATCATGTCTGCAAAAACATAAATAGCCTTTTATCTAACTCTACCTGTTGCCAAGACAACAGACTAGCAATAAAGAAAATACATCTTATAGATTAAAGACTGAGAAACAACACATTTGAACTGATAATCGACCGCAAAGCGTGGTGCGGACTGGTGCGCGTGGTGCGGACTATCCAGTACATCACTGAGGCCCAGTACATCCTGCCATCCAGGATCTTTAGATCGGGCCCGAAAATGCCAAAGACTAAAGCCATAAACTGTTCACTCTGCTACCATACGGCAAATGTCACCGGATCATCGAATCTCAGACCAACAGGCTTCGAGACAGCTTCTACCCCCAAGCCATAAGAATGCTAAATAGTTAATTGAATGGTTACCCTGAGTATCTGCATTGACCACATCTTGCACTGACTCTATGCAGACTCACAAAGACGAATATATTGCAGCTCAAATATGTATGTATGTATGTATGTATGTATGTATGTACAGTTGAAGTCGGAAGTTTACATACACCTTAGCCAAATACAGTTAAACTCAGTTTTTCACAATTCCTGACATTTAATCCTAGTAAAAATTCCCTGTCTTAGGTCAGTTAGGATCACCACTTTATTTTAAGAATGTGAAATGTCAGAATAATAGTAGAGGGAATTATTTATTTCATTCATCACATTCCCAGTGGGTCAAAAGTTTATATACACTCAATTGGCATTCGGTAGCATTGCCTTTAAATTGTTTAACATGGGTCAAACGTTTCGGGTAGCCTTCCACAAGCTTCCCACAATAAGTTGGGTAAATTTTGTCCCATTCCTCCTGACAGAGCTGGTGTAACTGAGTCAGGTTTGTAGGCCTCCTTGCTTGCACACGCTTTTTCAGTTCTGCCCACAAATATTCTATAGGATTGAGGTCAGGGCTTTGTGTTGGCCACTCCAATACCTTGACTTTGTTGTCCTTAAGCCATTTTGCCACAACTTTGGAAGTATGTTTGTCTTGTCTTGATGTTGCTTCAAAATATCCACATAATTGTCCTTCCTCATGATGCCATCTATTTTGTGAAGTGCACCAGTCCCTCCTGCAGCAAAGCCCTCCCACAACATGATGCTGCCACCCCCGTGCTTCACGGTTGGGATGGGGTTCTTCGGCTTGCAAGCCTCCCTCTTTCTCCTCCAAACATAACGATGGTCATTATGGCCAAACAGTTCTATGTTTGTTTCATCAGACCAGAGGACATTTCTCCAAAAAGTACAATCTTTGTCCCCATGTGCAGTTACAAACCATAGTCTGGCTTTTTCATGGCGGTTTTTGAGCAGAGGCTTCCTCCTTGCTGAGCTGCCTTTCAGGTTATGTCGATATAGGACTCGTTTTACTCAGATATAGATACTTTTGTACTGGTTTCCTCCAGCATCTTCACAAGGTCCTTTGCTGTTGTTCTGGGATTGATTTGCACTTTTCACACCAAAGTACGTTCATCTCTAGGAGACAGAATGCGTCTCCTGCCTGAGTGGTATGACGGCTGCGTGGTCCCATGGTGTTTATACTTGCGTACTATTGTTTGTACAGATGAACGTGGTACCTTCAGGCGTTTGGAAATTTCTCCCAAGGATAAACCAGACTTGTGGAGGTCTACCATTTTTTTCTGAGGTCTTGGCTGATTTCTTTTGGTTTTCCCATGATGTCAAGCAAAGAGGCACTGAGTTTGAAGGTAGGCTTAGAAATGTATCCACATCTCCAATTGACTCAAATGATGTCAATTAGCCTATCAGAAGTTTCTAAAGCCATGACATCATTTTCTGGAATTTTCTAAGCTGTTTAAAGGCACAGTCAACTTAGTGTATGTTTGGAACTCGGTAGTGAGTGTTGCAACTGAGGACAGATGATATTTACGAGTTTCAGCACTCGTCGGTCCTGTTCTGTGAGCTTGTTCGGCGTACCACTTTGCGGCTGAGCTGTTGTTGCTCCTAGACATTTCCACTTCACAATAACAGCACTTACAGTTGACCGGGGCAGCTCTACCAGGGCAGACATTTGACAAACTGACTTGCTACGTTGAAAGTCACTGAACTCTTCAGTAAGGCCATTCTTCTGCCAATGTTTGGCTATGGAGATTGCATGGCTGTGTTCTAGATTTTATACACCTGTCATCAACAGCCAAATCCATTCATTTTGAAGGGGTGTCCACATACACTATATATACACATACACACACACACACAAGTATCTACCTCAAATACTTCCTACCTCTCCACAGTGATCTCTCCACAGTACCCCCTGTATATAGCTCCATTCTTGTGTATTGTATTCCTCATTACCATTTTATTTTTAAACTCTGCATTGTTGTGTGGAGTTGTAAGCAAGCATTTCACAGTTAAGTCTACAACAGTTGTACTTGGCAAATAAAAAGTTATTAAATGTTTTATTTCAAGTGACTTACAGCAGGTCTTGTAATGTGCCAGTGATAAAGAGGGAGACACTACGGAGGAGCATTCCAATGGGATTAGGAAAGCAACAAAAGGCCTCCAGATTAGCTAATGGGAATACAATGGGAGTGAGGCCGCTGGGAGGGGTTGAAGAGGGGCAACTAGTGAATTAGCTATGTATACTCAGAGGACGGATAACCTGCTAGGTGTTAGGACAGTGCCGCCCGCTTGTCAACACAAATATTCTTCATTTTCTGTACAACGATCTTAAGACGAATAATGATTCCTCAATTCATTCAAAATCCATACTGAGGCGTTAAAGCTAAATGCACCAACGCATGACTGAGCTGAGGATTGAGGAGAGAGATAGCTTGGCGCGCTACACCAACACAGCTCTCAGTATTAAAGACATAACAATACTACCAGCGTGGGAGTCAGGCCAGACCACAGCCCTACCAGCGTGGGAGTCAGGCCAGGCCAGACCACAGCAGTACCAGCGTGGGAGTCAGGCCAGACCACAGCCCTATCAGCGTGGGAGTCCGGCCAGACCACAGCCCTACCAGCGTGGGAGTCAGGCCAGACCACAGCCCTACCAGCGTGGGAGTCAGGCCAGACCACAGCCCTACCAGCGTGGGAGTCAGGCCAGACCACAGCCCTACCAGCGTGGGAGTCCGGCCAGACCACAGCCCTACCAGCGTGGGAGTCAGGCCAGACCACAGCCCTACCAGCGTGGGAGTCCGGCCAGACCACAGCAGTAGCTTTTTCACATTATAACTGAGACTGGCTGAGAATATTTTAAAGGAGGCTGATTTGAGTAATTCTAGTGTAAATAACAAGACAGTTACGTACTATTAACCGTCTGGTAACGGGAGGGGGGGTGGAGGAGAGAGAGGAAGGGGAGGAAAGGAGGAGAGAGGAGTGAGTAAAAGAGTGCCAGTGAAGATAAAAAGGTGGAAAGAGATTGGAGGGAGAGAGAGTTCTGGGTGGCTCCACACGGTTACTGAGAAGCAGCACAACTCATTTGAACTCCAGGCCAAAAATAAAAGTCAACTGAGAGATTTGTTCAAACGGGTGGCCTGCTGGAGACCGAGAGAAAAGGAGGGGGAGCGGTGAGAATGATAAGACCACAGTGCCCCCTAAAGCCAGAAGAGTACACCTCTTTTCCCCTCCATCTCTCATCTGAAGAGCCTGTGTAATGAGAGGCCAAGAGGGTTTCGTTCAAGGCGCGCACACACACACGTTGAGGGGCAGAGAGACTACCGTTCAAGGCCTTGCAAGCGTTACTTTTAAAAAAAGGACTTGGAGGATCCCCTCCCGTTCTTAGAGAGCTGAGCCGATCTGTTCGTCGGTACGTGAGGCGCATTTATTAAACACACAAACGACCCAACGGCCGGACAGAGCGGCGTGCACACACACACACACACACACAGAGAGAGGGAGCGGCCCACGCTGTCAGACCATACTTTAACCTATTCCCTAGGTTTCAGAGGTTCAAACGCACTCTTTGACCCCACAAATGGAGAAGTTGTAATCAAGGCTGAATGGAAATAAGCCCATTTCTAGAGTGAGCGATTAAAACCAGACGAACAGGTGCAGCGCTATGGAGCGTTGTGGAAATGAGCCCAACTGCCTTCTGTAGGCCTATCGGATTCACTGACACGTTTCACGGTAAATAGCAAACACATCTATTGTTAAACCCTCCGATTCTCCTCATGCTGTTATGACAGTGAGACGGATAGACGGATAGACGGATAGATAGGAGAGAGAGAGTCGGGGGAGAAAAAGGGAAAGAAAAAGAGAATTAGTAAGACAGATGCAGAGGAAAAAAGATTTTTCTAGTGGCGGGGCGAACAGTCATCGCACGCCACCTTCGTGAAACACGGCACTTGTTGCTAAGCGTTTGACGAGCCAGGATGAAACTGCATCACAAATGAGGTTAGCTTGTTGCTGTTTAGTTTCTTCTCTCCTCTTGGAGTTGCAGGTGAACGAGAAGTGTGTGTGTCTGTGTGTGTATAAACTACCCCCTTAATGAAGTAGGAGCCTGGAGATGAGGCTTACACCCCACTGTGCCGGGGAGAGTAGAGGGCCTGGCAAGCCCCGCTTGTGATCAGAGTGAAATACTGTGTGTAAGAGTGTGTCGGAGCTATGAGTGTGTGTATGCATGCCTGCATACATGTCAGTGTATATATAGCTCTGTGTGTGTGTGTGTAGGAGTTGAGAGTGTGTGTGTGTGTGCCTGTGTGTGTCTCACTTCGGTACGCAGCTCCAGGAGGGCCTCTTGCCTAAGGAGCAACAGCAGGGGGTTGCGGGAAGATAACGGGGGAAGGAAAGTTTTTCGAGCGAGGGCAGAAAGCGGTAGAGAGGGAGCGAAGGAGAAAGAGAAGGATAGAAATAGAAGGATAGAAATAATAATCCTGTTTTCTATCGTAGGTGAATAATAATCCTGTGAAACCTTGTTCTACGTTGGGGGTCGTCCCCAATCCCCCGTGTGACTTCGCTCCCTCGCCGAGACACACAGACTGTACCACGGCACACGCACGAGCGACGTCGATGATCAAATCACACCCGACACACTCTGCTGAGAATCTGTTGAGATTGTCCCGAGAGCAATCGCCACAGTTGAATTAGTATTAAAAAAAGATATATGTTACTGCCATTTGGTAAACAAACGCCAGTACAGCAGGAAGCTAAGTCAAAAGGGAAGACGAGCAGAGTGTGTGTGTGTGTGTGTGACAGAAAAGGTCTAGAAAGAGAGGAGTGGTGCAACATGGGGAGAGCATGAACGAAATAAGAAAATAAAAAAGGAATGCGGAGAGCAGAAACACGACAACAACGGAACGAGAGAAGAAGAAGAAGCGTGTGACCCTGAAAGGATGAAAAGGAGTGGAGAAAAGGTAGAACAAAGAGAGAGATGGAAAAGAAAGTGAAGGGTGGAGAAGAGCAAAGGCGGTTGTGAGGGAGGGCAACAGTTGGGAGGAGGCTCACCTGTTTGGAAATGGAGAACAAAAATGACAGAACAGAGGGATGGGTGAAGGAGAGAGGGAGGGTCTCATCTGTGTGTGGGGGACTCAGCCCTTCACGTCCGCTGAGTTCTTATTCATGATAGCATTCAGCTCCGCATGGCACACTGGAGGAGAGAAGGGGAGGAAGAGAGGGGGAGGAAGAGAGAGGGGGAGAAGGGGAGGAAGAGAGAGGGGACGAAGGGGAGGAAGAGAGAGGGGACGAAGGGGAGGAAGAGAGAGGGGGAGAAGGGGAGGAAGAGAGAGGGGGAGAAGGGGAGGAAGAGAGAGGGACGAAGGGGAGGAAGAGAGGGGGAGAAGGGGAGGAAGAGAGAGAGGGGACGAAGGGGAGGAAGAGAGAGGGGAGAAGGGGAGGAAGAGAGAGGGGGAGAAGGGGAGGAAGAGAGAGGGACGAAGGGGAGGAAGAGAGAGAGGGGAGAAGGGGAGGAAGAGAGAGGGGAGAAGGAGGAAGAGAGAGGGACGAAGGGGAGGAAGAGAGAGGGGGAGAAGGGGAGGAAGAGAGAGGGGAGAAGGGGAGGAAGAGAGAGGGGGAGAAGGAGGAAGAGAGAGGGGGAGAAGGAGGAAGAGAGAGGGGACAGAAGGGGAGGAAGAGAGAGGGGGAGAAGGGGAGGAAGAGAGAGGGGGAGAAGGGGAGGAAGAGAGAGGGGGAGAAGTGGAGGAAGAGAGAGGGGAAGAAGGGGAGGAAGAGAGAGGGGACGAAGGGGAGGAAGAGAGAGGGGGAGAAGGGGAGGAAGAGAGAGGGGGAGAAGGGGAAGAAGGGAGAGGGGGAGAAGGGGAGGAAGAGAGAGGGGGAGAAGGGGAGGAAGAGAGAGAAAATCTGGTCAACACACCAGGGGTGGCAGTGAATCAAATGACATTAATATGCAGATGATACAGGTTTCCTAGTTCCAACAGCCACATACAAAAATCCACTAGGATCAGGTCCCCCCTGTCCATATAATCTCATTCATTGATCTAAAAAAGCAAAACTGTTCCTAGTTCAGCAATTCCACTTTGAGACTCAATACAGGCCTTAATTCCCATTGTCCAGTGGAAAGTGATGCACTGAGAGCGAACAGATGCCTCCTCTCCCCTCCGCCAGGGCAGCCATAAAATGACTCCTTCCTAACGTTAATTATGGGAAATGAATTGACCAATCAGCAACGGTGGCCGATTACGGAGCACCCCCACCAACCCCAAACTGTAGTGTGATTACCATACCCCCCACTAGCTCCATGCCAGCCAACCAACGTCGCCGCCACCTACTGCGGCGGATTTGCTTTTGGCACAACATCAGAGCACGGCACGGCTGGGCACGACATGCACGTTGGTCCACTGCGCTCACAGCAAGCAGGCAGAACTCATTCGAGAGAGAGAGAGACCCGAGGGATGGTTGACTTGGAGAATTTGTGACAATCAGTTGTCATGGCAGCATGTCTTCGGTGGGGAACATGATAAGATATTATCCTGAGCACTGTTTAACGTTACAGTCGCTGGTCTCAGTTACCATTAGAACAGTGGTAGATACCATTACCACCACTGGTGAATAGCATAAATGAACACTGATCCGCAGTGTGATCCAACAGCCAGCCCCCCCTTTAAAACTGCTCCTAAAATTGACTAATAAAGTGGACCTCACAAAAGCCTTTTGTGGTCCCAATTAGCTGCAGAGTTACTTGAAAACAGGTAAATCAGCTGAGGTTTACCAGAATGGCCTTCCCAGGTAAAGGGCAATTATTCCCAGTAACCATGAGCGAGACTTTCTGGACAAGAGGGATGTTAAGTGTGTGTGTGTGTGTGTGTGTGTGTGTGTGTGTGTGTGTGTGTGTGTGTGTGTGTGTGTGTGTGTGTGTGTGTGTGTGTGTGTGTGTGTGTGTGTGTGTGTGTGTGTGTGTGTGTGTGTGTGTGTGTGTGTGTGTGTGTGTGTGTGTGTGTGTGTGTGTGTGGTCTTGGCTAACAAGACTACTGTTCCTTGTAATTGCATATTACAGCCTTTATTTTGGCCAATTATTTCCCTTTAAAGATGATTAGACATGTTCTACAAGTTGTTTTTTTTCCTTTACCCAGTTTCACAAAGAAATTGCTGCGTAAAAAAAAACTTCACATTGTGTCTAGCATCACGCTATGACCTGGGCAGCAAATGTACACAATGACCTGGATGGTGACAACCCTAAGAGGGCTTTTAAGATACCCCTGGATGGGATGAGGAGAAGAAGAAATCTTGTGTTTGAAGACGGAAACAAAAATATAATGATTCTAACGAGAAGAGGATGCACAGCAGAGAGCGTAAGAGCGAGGAAGAGGGGAGAGAGACCCATTGGCCAGAAAGAGTGGGAGAGAAATAGATTAGGGGAAATAAGTGACTCTTCACCTAGCTTTGCTAAAAGCACGAGAAGACTTGGGCATATCTGCGTCACAGCTAAGCACAATGTTGCCCAATATACTCCATCTGCAAAAACAAACGTATCTTATTGAAAGAGCTTGGAGAGAAGTAGGGAGAAACTAGACAGGAAAGACTAGGGTGTTTCTCTAAACCCTTTAAATTATTCTGAAGTGGACTGGAGGAAGAAATAAGCCTACATCCTTTGAATGTAAAAAAGGGCTGTCTGGAGATTCGCCAACTCATTTACTTTCGGCAGTTCGCTCTTTCTCTCTCTGTCCTCCAAACTAAGCGACCCCCCCTAACCTCTGCATATTAACTGGAGACATCCTTAAAACTTCAGGTATCTCCACACACACACACACACACACACACAAAGCTTCAGGTCTCAACTCAAACTGCTTTCAATTACCAGTGAAACTCAAAGAATTCAAAAAGAACTCCTTCAAAAATTAATAACTGGGCAGTTAGTTTGACTTTCCATATTTTTTGTAGAACATTCTCTCCTGAACTCAGGAGATGAATTATCTGGTTCCCGTGGCGATTAGAAAAAGCTGTGATGAAACAGTGATGTGTCTAATGTACAGTCTGTCTGGGAATGCTGGAATGGAATATTCTGGAACACCTGTAGCCAATTACATGTGGATGTTGGGCTGCCAGTGACCCAATGGCATAGTGTATAGGGTTTCTGTAGGAAGCCAGAGAGGGAGGGTCTGGAATTGAGAGGATAGACTGGAGTGCCATGAAGGGTTAGGACTGTACATTGTCAATCTATAAAGCCCTGTAGAAGTTTCTATAAGGCTACAATTGTAATATCAGTAGTAGTAGGCCTTTGGCTATTAGGTAAGGAAAACTGTACACATGCAAAGTCAGTGTGTGTGTGTGTGTGTGTGTGTTCTGGCAGATGGTCAGTTAGGTGCTCTCTGACCACTGTAGCCAATTAGAGAAGCTATTGTGAGGTCAGAGGTCAAGATTGGCCACCTGCCAACCGACATGGAGTCTGGTATTTGACTGCACTTTAAAAAAGAAAAACACACACACCGTGTCCGAATACCCATACTAGCGTACTACATGCTTAAACTGCATACAACGCATGTACTCATCGTCGCATACTATTTATCACGTACTGTTTAGTAAAAAGTGTTCAGTAATCTGCGGCCGTAGGTGGGGCGGGGCCGAGTGCGGGTGGATGTTTCAAAATTCAACAGACATGCATCCCATTAAGCAGCCTGATAATAGCTCATTTCCAATTCGATTAATTTCTCTAAACTCTGAATGGAACAGGTATGGAGTTCTAGGCCTACTCAGGCTGGATATAAGCAGACTATCACATTCAACCTATACTGTAGGTAAATATGTTCAAATTGAACATATTTATTAGTGAAACCAAAGTGCTGTAACATATATAAATGAAATCAAATAGCCAAGCACACACCAAAACTTTTCAAATCGGGTGCACGGCAAATTCAGAACCGCTGGACAGCAACATAAACTATAGCACTGGTCATTGGGAATGAAATCAGAATGACTGTCCCCGTTGCCGACATTGTCAGAAATCCAAAGATGGTTTAGAAGGCCAAGAGAAAAATACAAGCTTTTCAAATGAGAAAACCGAAATTCACTATTTATTTGAAAAATAATGTTTTCAAAGATGTAGCCTACGATGCAATACTCAATCATTTTAAGGAGAACAAAATCTACTTAGCCTACATTTGAACACCGCCGCTGAAGCTTCGCTATTCGGCATCTTCCCAATGAACTAGCCTAGTTGTTGTTTGGGTACTCAAAGAGAAATAGGGCCCATCACTCGCAGCTCACCTCTTCCAATGCATTGTGGAAAAGTGTGCATCTAATTCTACTAGATAAAGAGCTGAGATGAGTATAACATCCTGGCATTTAAACCATCTCGATTATCAAAAATTCCCGTACTATAAAACATATTTTCACCTACTGAGAACGCACCATTGCGTTGTTTCACGCTATTCGGTGATTTCGGTAGCGCGTCCCCTTATCTAATTGATCAGCTGTTGTTTTTTCAAACATTTTCAAAATGTCGCATACTATTAAACTGACATTTTTTCTGCATACTCAAACGGCCTACTATTTAGGACGCAACGATGGGTATTCGGACTCTCTCCCAGAGTCAACACACTCACACAAAAACAAAATGTGCTAATATAACCACTGCAGCACAAAGTATTGCGGCACTACAGCCTATGGCCTATACGGCCTACGGCCTATACGGCCTACGGACTATACGGCCTACGGCCTATACGGCCTACGGACTATACGGCCTACGGACTATACGGCCTACGGCCTATACGGCCTACGGCCTATACAGCCTACGGACTATACAGCCTACGGCCTATACAGCCTACGGCCTATACAGCCTATGGACTATACAGCCTATGTCCTATACAGCCTATGGCCTATACAGCCTATGGCCTATACAGCCTATGGACTATACAGCCTATGGCCTATACAGCCTATGGACTATACAGCCTATGGACTATACAGCCTATGGCTTATACAGCCTATGGACTATACAGCCTATGGCCTATACAGCCTGTGGACTATACAGCCTATGGCCTATACAGCCTATGGACTATACAGCCTATGGCCTATACAGCCTATGGCCTATACAGCCTATGGCCTATACAGCCTATGGCCTATACAACCTATGGACTATACAGCCTATGGCCTATACAGCCTATGGCCTATACAGCCTATGGCCTATACAGCCTATGGACTATACAGCCTATGGCCTATACAGCCTATGGCCTATACAGCCTATGGCCTATACAGCCTATGGACTATACAGCCTATGGCCTATACAGCCTATGGCCTATACAGCCTATGGCCTATACAGCCTATGGACTATACAACCTATGGACTATACAGCCTATGGCCTATACAGCCTATGGACTATACAGCCTATGGCCTATACAGCCTATGGCCTATACAGCCTATGGACTATACAGCCTATGGCCTATACAGCCTATGGCCTATACAGCCTATAGACTATACAGCCTATGGCCTATACAGCCTATGGCCTATACAGCCTATGGTTTATACAGCCTATGGCCTATACAGTTTATGGACTATACAACCTATGGACTATACAGCCTATGGCCTATACAGCCTATGGACTATACAGCCTATGGCCTATACAGCCTATGGACTATACAACCTATGGACTATACAGCCTATGGCCTATACAGCCTATGGACTATACAGCCTATGGTTTATACAGTTTATGGCCTATACAGTTTATGGACTATACAGCCTATACAGCCTATGGCCTATACAGTTTATGGACTATACAGCCTATGGCCTATACAGCCTATAGCCTATACAGCCTATGGACTATACAGCCTATGGTTTATACAGCCTATGGTTTATACAGCCTATAGACTATACAGCCTATGGTTTATACAGCCTATGGTTTATACAGCCTATAGACTATACAGTTTATGGTTTATACAGCCTATGGTTTATACAGCCTATGGTTTATACAGTTTATGGTTTATACAGCCTATGGCCTATACAGCCTATGGACTATACAACCTATGGACTATACAGCCTATGGCCTATACAGCCTATGGACTATACAGCCTATGGCCTATACAGTTTATGGACTATACAACCTATGGACTATACAGCCTATGGCCTATACAGCCTATGGACTATACAGCCTATGGTTTATACAGTTTATGGTTTATACAGCCTATGGACTATACAGCCTATGGTTTATACAGCCTATGGTTTATACAGCCTATGGTTTATACAGTTTATGTCCTATACAGTTTATGGTTTATACAGTTTATGGTTTATACAGTTTATGGTTTATACAGTTTATGGTTTATACAGTTTATGGTTTATACAGTTTATGGACTATACAACCTATGGACTATACAGCCTATGGCCTATACAGCCTATGGACTATACAGCCTATGGTTTATACAGCCTATGGACTATACAACCTATGGACTATACAGCCTATGGTTTATACAGCCTATGGACTATACAGCCTATGGTTTATACAGCCTATGGCCTATACAGTTTATGGACTATACAGCCTATGGTTTATACAGCCTATGGACTATACAGCCTATGGTTTATACAGCCTATGGCCTATACAGCCTATGGACTATACAGCCTATGGCCTATACAGCCTATGGTTTATACAGCCTATAGACTATACAGCCTATGGCCTATACAGCCTATGGCCTATACAGCCTATGGCCTATACAGCCTATGGACTATACAACCTATGGACTATACAGCCTATGGCCTATACAGCCTATGGACTATACAGCCTATGGCCTATACAGCCTATGGACTATACAACCTATGGACTATACAGCCTATGGCCTATACAGCCTATGGACTATACAGCCTATGGCCTATACAGCCTATGGCCTATACAGCCTATGGCCTATACAGCCTATGGCCTATACAGCCTATGGACTATACAGCCTATGGACTATACAGCCAGTCACCCTGATTAAGACGCACGTCTTTCCTGATTCCCACAGGCTTGTCGAGTCATGTGACTTCTAAAGCTCCACTAGATTCTGTCTGCGTCTCAAATTGCACCCGATTCCCTATAGGCCCTGGTCAAAAGTAGTGCACTATATAGGGAATAGGGTGTCACTTGGAACATAGATTCTGTCTCCGCTGCCAGGGGACACCAGAGAGAGTGCCTGGCCCCTAGCCAGAGATGCCACAACCCTGAAGAGACTAGAGAGAGGGAGGGGGGAGATAGGGAGGGAAGGCAGAGAAAAGAGATTGAGGGAGAGAGAAAGAGTGGGAAAGAGGCTGTAGAGCTGACCGACACAGCAGACAAATAGAGGGCCATTAACTTTGCTACATCGGCTCAAGCAATTACATGGCCATTCCTTTGTGTTAGTAGGGAAATGAATGGGTCCGAATTAGGCATTAGGAATGAACCGGGTCGGGAGCAGAACAGAGTTACGGGCTGAGGACCGAGTTTCTACTTTTCCTGGATAGTTTTGCTGAGTGTGTGTGTGTCAGAGAGAGAGAGTCACTGCCAAGGGAGCGGTTTGATTTCCTCTCCTCTCATTCTCTTTAATAACAGTACTTAAAGAATGCCTAATCTACAGAACAGAGAGAGACAATAGTTACTGGGCTTACTGAGGAAGAAAGGGATGAGGGTTTTCTGAATGCGCTTTTAGAAAAGGTTGGACGCAGTATTAATTGTGTGGAATATATGTCCCTCTGTATATTCTAGTATTATCATACATTCCCTCTAGTTAAACAAAGTGGGACAATGCAACATATTGTGATATTTTAGAGGTAGAATGTAATTTCTCTGAGACACACACTTTTTAAGGGGGTCAGGAAGAGTTTAAAAGATCAGCCCCCCCAAATAATTGGACAAAATGCTCTTAGTGCTTTGCCTCTTCACACCCTTGCCATGGCAACCGCTGATAGTCTCCCACGCTGGCATCTGCTGCCCACAGTCTGCCAACTGTGCCCTCAGCCCTTTCTCCCCCTCCCTCTTCCTTCCCTCTCTATCACTCCCCCCTTCTCTCCCAGTGGGCCTTGTCCCCATAGCATTCAGAATAGTTTAGCTTATCCCCCCAAGAGTTCCCCCAAAGTAGCCTGATTGCAGTAAAAAGTATGACTCAAAGAAAAGCCCTAGTTAAGGTGACCGGATTTAGGAAATTAAAAAGTGGGATTTTTATAATTTCTTTACGGGGGTGGGGGTGGGTGGGGCGTAATAGGGTGGGGAGGTCAGGGGATTGGGGGCGTTAATAGCTGTGCAAAAAAAAATACTAAATAAAATGGCCTTGGAACTTATATTTAACTATCAATTTTCATAGTTCTTTCAAATACTTTTATTAATTATAAAACATTAAATGGATTACCCCTCCAGTTGTTAATGTTAGCCCATCTAGTAATTAAAAACCACCCAGGTCTGGTAGACTTTGGTGTTGGAGACACTCTCTGGCCATGGTTATTCATGAGATGGTTCCAACGCATCACCGATCAAACCTTCTTATAAAAAAGGTCCAACGAGGACATTTTACGGGGACAGGCCACCAAAACTGGGGACTGGTAGCGGAAACCGGGGACGTCTGGTCACCCTAGGTATCTCTAATAGGTTATAATTGCATATGATTAGTAAGTCCTTATGTACTAGGGATCTACTTGTTTCACTTCACTAACTAACTGTCCCCACTGGTCCTATTACCTATCATGAGCTCGCAAGGCTTACAAATCAAACTTTTCTACATTTCACACCAACCAGAACGCTCAATAGATCAGGACCTGATTAGAATAGCGTCTGGTACAAGGGGCAAAGCTGCTGCTGCTCTACTAATGTGGTTCACAGTAACAACTAAAAATGTTGAAAATATGCCAGTCATGGTTGCCAGAGTCGGGGCTAATATCATCATTAAAATCAGAAGTTGGGAGAGAAAACACTAGTAGCAAGTTCCCTCTAGGTTGTGTGTGTGCGTTGCGTGTGTGTGCATTCGCTCTGTGAGCTTTGAGAGGACAAGGAGACTAACTGGAAGTTGTAGTCTCCAGCGCCCTCTTCAGGTGAAACTGTGTCACTTCTTCTAGTTCAGACTTCCAAAGGCTGAGACAAGAATCAAGATGTCCTTGTAGAACAGAGGTACAGCTACTGAATCATTTCACTGTAAAAGCTCTCACTCTCACACGGACACGCTCTCTCTCTCTCTCAGAAGTAGAAACCGATAGTACGAGCAAGCAGTTGAAGGAGACAGGAGAGCATTCCATATTCCATCCAGCTATTCTATCGTTTTCGCAGAAATACATTTATTTTCCAGCGTGTGCCATCCGCTCTCATTTCACCCTAAAACTACCTGGTTTCCATGACAACTGCACAAAAACTTCTCTCTCCTTTCCTTTCCCGGTCGTTGAGGTTAAGAGCACCAGCCTCCATCTCCGGTGTTACATTAAACCCCATCTGTGCTGCTGAGTAGTCGCCCTCTTCCTTGTTGGCCTCAGCTGTGTTGTCTGAGCGTGTGACGCTTGTTTCGCCCGTTAAAAAAACAACTGCCTTAAGCAACAACAGGTGACTGACTACTGCTTATTGTTAAGAGCTTGTCTGGTTTGAAAGAGGCTGTGTACTGTAATGAGAGGCAACTACGAGGTGAGGTGAGAGAGAGAGAATGAGAGTGAGGATGAGTGTGAAAAAGTGCACCATGTGGTCCCGTGAGGAAAAAAAACGGCCTCGGCAGGCCCAGACAGATGGAGCCTAGCGTCTGTCTGAGCGCGAGAGAGAGGGGGCATCGGGGGTGAGAAGGCAGGAGTCAATCACAGCACGCACTTCACATGCTGGACTGGCTAGTGCTGTTCAAGTGGCTAGTGTGATTATGGCCTAGCAGCATGTCAGTTGGGGTGCACAGTTCACTAGCTGCTGAAGTGGCCGGGATTGGTTGCCCAGGACTGGGTTCAACCAATCTTTTCCCTTCAAATGCTTTTGCTAAGATTGATTGAGCTTGTTTGGAGCATTGGAACCAATAGAATAGACCCAGAAATGCTAAAACCGCTAATATGGCACTAGGTAGATCCTATCCTAGGGACAGTTGGTAGGGGACTGTGGTACCATGGCAATGTTGCAAGGTAGAGCCTACCATAAGGATACTTGGTAGTGGACTGTGGTACCATGGCGATGTTGCTCGGGAGATCCTACCATAAGGATACTTGGTAGTGGACTGTGGTACCATGGCGATGTTGCTCGGGAGATCCTACCATAAGGATACTTGGTAGTGGACTGTGGTACCATGGCGATGTTTCAAGGTAGAGCCTACCGTAGGGATACTTGGTATCCAGTCTGTCGTCAGCAGAGCGGGACCAGGGCAGCAGGTCATCATCACAGCCGTTGGGCATTCCATTGTAGCCAATACCCACTATCTTATTCTCCTGGTTAACAATACATACTCCGACCTGGGGGGGGAGAGAGAGAGTTAATTTAACGTTCAGACAGAGTTCACATATTATTTCTCAACTGTGTTGCATCTAGGCTAGAAGATGTCACTGGGCGTATCATTGGTCCCCCTCAAAAACAAATGGCAAAACATGATGTATTTGCGTGAGAAAATGTCCAACCCAATCTAGCATGTAGGCCTAAGAGTTGAACATTTATGCAAGTAGAGTCAGAGCAACTTGGAATGAAGGGTGAGGAGGTCAATGTTCAGTGGTTTAGAGAGTTGGGGAAGAGAGGAGACAAGAGAGGGATGTCCAGCTGAGAGCTAGGCCAATTAGAGATGGAGCGAGCGAGAGAGATGAGAGAGACATCAACTTATCAGGAATCACATGCAAGCACAAAACCTCTACTGCACCATAACTAACCCAGTGGAACAGCCAATCAGGAGGGATTCTAATCTCACAAAAACATCGAAGTTTTCTAACCACTTCTTCTCTAATAACGATCGGTCATCCAACCAATGAGGTTGCGGCGGCGGAACCGTACCGTATGCCCTTCACTGTACTGTTAGTTGGTTTTCTCCGGATGAACTGGCATAGCTCCAACACATCAAACGACCCAGAGAGCCCACCCCCCGCCATGGCTCTCCCCAGGATGCTATGCTTTGATCAGGGCTGGAAACGCTCTGCCAGGCCCCTTATCACTTTAAAAAGACCCACGCACCACCTTCCTCCGCTCACCCCCCTCTCCTAGCCTCACCCCATCCATCAATACATCCACCCCCCCTACCCTCCACCCAGCCCCATCACTCATATGATAGAATGATAGAAGTGTCAGAGAAATGTGTGAAAGACAAAGTCAGCCAGAGAGAGAGAGACAAAAAGACTAGAGAGAGAGCGAGTCGGAGGGTTCTTCTCTGTGTCATAGGACTGACTAAGACAAAGTCAGGCGAAGCTTGAAGATGATACATAGTGTTGCTGTTCAGATCACAGATCAAATTAAGTTCAGTCTCGACTCGCGTCCCCTTGGCTTTGTGCTGTGTGCACACATGCGACTGTCTAGAGAGCATTGCTGAATTAATGTAGGGGGGCTATTTGAAGGGTACATCTGACGAGGGAAGAGGGTAGAGACTAGAGAGAGAGCGGAGCCTTAAAACAGAGGCTGTAGCGTACACACCACCACATCGACAGAAGAGGGGGAACAAAGAAAGGGGGGGCTAAGAAACAGTGGCTTCTTGAGAGAGAGAGAGAGAGAGAGAGAGAGAGAGAGAGAGAGAGAGAGAGAGAGAGAGAGAGAGAGAGAGAGAGAGAGAGAGAGAGAGAGAGAGACCACTGAGGGATAAGCTACCGTCCTTTCTTGTGGGTGGACTGCGTCAACTAAGGTGGTCAGATATCAACGGGGGGAATTGTGGCAAAAGCGGAAGCTTCGTCCTTCGGCCCCCCGTGGCGGTCTGTAAAAACAGAGGCCTCGTGAGGACCCGTCGCTGAGAGACATGAAACGGCACCAGATATCCCTTTCTTCCGAGGGAAAAAGGAGGAGAAAATAAAGGAAGGATAGACGACTAAAGCGCCAACCCTCCGTTTCATCCTCGCACTGTTTTGATCAGGGAAGGCTTGGCTGGCTTAAAAACTTTTCTTTCTGTCGTTCTTCTAATCCCCACCGCCTCCACCTTTCTCTCTCTCTCTCTCTCTCCTGAGGTGGAGACAAGACAACATCCTGAACTAGTTTAGAAATGAGAGGTCATTAGAGAAGACTTGTGTTGAAACGTCCTCCCTTTCTCACTCTCATTCTCTTGACTTTTTCCACATTTAGTTGTGTTACAGGCAGAATTTTAAATTGATTTCATTTAGATTCTCGGTCACTGGCCTACAAACACACACACAAAATACTCCATAATGTAAACGTATAATTATTTTTTGAAATGTTTACAAATTAATAAATGTAATACTGAAATGTCTTGAGTCAATAAGTATTCAACCCCTTTGGTATGGCAAGGCTAAATAAGTTGAGGAGTAAAATCTTTCATAACAAGTCACAATAATAAGTTGCATGGATTCACTGTGTGCAAAAATAGTGTTTAACATGATTTTTGAATGACTACCTCATATCTGTACCCCACACATACAATTATCTGTAAGGTCCCTCAGTCAATCAGTGAATTTCAAACACAGATTCAACCAAAAAGACCAGGGAGGTTTTCTAGACAGTCGCAGACACGCACCTCGTGCACTCACTCGGCACACAAACACACGAACAAAGCCAAGGGGACGTTAAAACAGAGTTTAATGGCTGTGATCGGAGAAAACTGAAGATGGATCCACAACATTGTGGCAAAGAAATATACTTTATGTCCTGAATACAAAGCGTTAATTTCAAGCATGTTGGTGGCTGCATCATGTTATGGGTATGCTTGTCTTTGGCAAGGACTAGGGAGTTTGTGATAAAAAAATAAATTGAATTTTTCACTTTGTCATTATGGGGTAGTGTGTAGATGGGTGAGAGAAAAAAATATATTAAATCCAGTTTGAATTCAGGTTTTAACACAATAACATGTGGAACAAGTCAAGGGGTGTGAATACATTCTGAAGGCACTGACTACCAGCAGCAGGTGTGGAGTCAGTGGGCACCTTGATAGGGAGGGATGGAGTGAGGATTACTGGATCCATAGACCCCCTGCTGTGCCCCACTGGTCTCTCCCCTCTCCGTCCCCATTCCTTCCCCTGGGGTTGAGCTTATCACAGAGGAACAGAGCCAGCTCTCATATAGGGCTGGGCGATATGGCCAACATATCATATCATGGTATTTTTCTAAAGTTTGACTGTATTTTATTAGGATCACCATTAGCTGTTGCAAAAGCAGCAGCTACTCTTCCTGGGGTCCACACAAAACATGAAACATGACATAACACAGAACATTAATAGACAAGAACAGCTCAAGGAGAAAACTACCTAAAAAAATAATGTAAAGCCACACGTAGCCTACATATCAATACAGACACACAAACTATCTAGGTCAAATATAGGAGAGGTGTTGTGCCGTGAGGTGTTGCTTTATCTGTTTTCGAAACCAGGTTTGCTCTTAATTTGAGCAATATGAGATGCAATAATGGTCCTATATAATATGAGATGGAACAGAGTTCCATGCAATAATGGTCCTATATAATATGAGCTGGAACAGAGTTCCATGCAATAATGGCTCTATATAATACTGTACACTTTCTTGAATTTGTTCTGGATTTGGAGAATGTGAAAAGACCCCTGGTGGCATGTGTGTGTGTGTGTGTGTGTGTGTGTGTGTGTGTGTGTGTGTGTGTGTGTGTGTGTGTGTGTGTGTGTGTGTGTGTGTGTGTGTGTGTGTGTGTGTGTGTGTGTGTGTGTGTGTGTGTCAGAGCTGTGCATAGGTTGACTATGCAAACAATTTGGGATTTTCAACACAATGTTTCTTATAAAAAGATAAAAAGAAGTCTTCACAATTCTTAGCCAAGAGAGACTGGCATGCATAGTATTTATATAAGCCATCTGATTGCTGATCAAAACTCTTGGGTGAACTTTTGGAATTATGGAAATATTATTATTATTTTAATTCTATAGTTAGAATATAATAGTGGGCATACAGTGTTTGACATGACAACAAATGAAAATCCCAGGGAGGAGTTATTGTGACAGGGTAGGAACCAAAGTGTTGGTCAGTGTTTCCTTTGGGAACACTTTAATATTTGGCTACATGAAATGTTGTTTTCTCTTCACTACTTCATGTATCTAACATACTCATGCTTCGCCTAATACTCTTTGGTTTAGAAGCATGTTGCACAAACATGACTCAATACATTTATTAGCTAGCTATAAGTAGCAATTAGCATTAGATGTTAACACGATTTAGTGGCAACTTGCTAAGAAAAGACAGACTAGCTGTTTGCAGATGTAAGAAACTAATAACGTAATTATAGAATGCTTGTGGATTTATATTTTACTGAACGCAAGTGCTCGAGCAACAACAAATGCGCTCGAGTGACAGGGGGCGGGGTTAGGGCAAAATACTTTTGTACTCACACACACACTAAAGTGCACAACGCACATTCACTTTCATACATCTGTATTGAATAATTTAAAATCCCCTAATAAACCCTGCATCGTCCAGATTTCCCTCAAGACATCTCTTTTTGACCAAATACCTTTAAGAACCATTAAAAAAAGGATTAAAAATCTCTGCCCTGTAGCCATTTTCCCCCCTTCTCCAATATCCCTCACTCTCCATCCATCCACTTATGTGGGTCAGAAATCCATTTCAAAACAAGCTCTAGGTCGATCATCAAACTAGACAGCACAGTGCAGACAGGGGTTATAGGTGTCGAAACAAATCAAAACCGACATCCAACTTGGAGCTAACAGGCCTACACTAGACAACCAATCTCTGACTAAGGCAGACAAGGGCTAAGGCCCCCGACCGCTTGAAACACCCCCCACCGCCCAAACCGGGTGCTCGCCCCACAGCCGGGAACTCTGGGAACTCAATCAAATACCCGCCCCCGTCTTGACCGGCAGTGTCAAAGAGTGGCGTCCGTGCCAGGGCCTGATCAGAAAGGCAGGGGGGCTTTATTGAGGGCGAAGGGCCTGGCATCTGGATTAATATTTAATAACAGGCGGGGCTGTGGACGCCTTACACAGCCGTGGTAGAGGGAGAAAGGGAGAGAAAGCGGGTTGGAGGGCTGGGGGGGGTCAGGATCAATGAAGAGGTGGGGTAGGGGGTGGTGATGTTGTTACTTAGGATCTCGAATGCTTCTTTGAGCTGTGTGTGTGTGTGTATGTGTTTACCTGTGAGCTGGGATCCTTGCTTCTCTGAGCTGACAGGAAGGCTACAGTCATGAAATATTCAGGCCACTCCAGGTAGTCCTCACGCTTCTTCGTCTGAGCAGAATCAGAGGCCGGGGTCCTGATGGAAGGGAAGAAAGGAGAAAGGGATGGATAGAAAGAAAGAAAACTGAAAATAGGTCAGAACGGGGGGATAGAAGGGGAGACAAAAACAAGGAGACAAAAGAAAATGGAGGTAAAGAAAATGGGTGAAAGAAAGGGTCGGGGGCGTGTTTCACTTGAGGGCAGCATGATGTAGTCTCGGTCTTCGTCCTCTTGCTTTATTAAAGAGCATGCGTGCCGGCGTGAACGCAAAACACACACAGGCAAGTTCAGACAGACACTTCACACACATCGATTCAAAGGGCTTCAAACCTGGGTCTTAACCCCACGGAGAACAGACGCCCACTCCCTATAATTACAACACCCCTGTCTAGAGCCCTCACTATCCCACCGTACCTTCTTCGCGTTTTCAAAACCATTATATCCTCTCTTCACTGCTGTGCTCCAGGCCACTCACCCGCCATTACGGATCCAGACACAGGAACCGGGAGCTATTATGGGTACAGTCGCAGAAAGTCCCACTGGGTCAGGCTGGAGCACCTTGGAAACTGAAGCAGCAGTACCCAGCAATTAAACACTACCCATCTGGCTGTCACGCCAACCTAAGGCGGATCGTGCCACAGATCTAGGCCTAGATACCATGTCTGCCTGTCTACAAAGCACTCTCTAAAGCGGATCCAAAGACACAGCGACGGCAGAAGAGGAAGGGATACTTTGAACTCCTCCACAGTTTGGAGTGTGATCTCTCGGCCGTGCGTTTCGACCTGGCAATTAAACCCTACCCACCTGGCTGGCACACGACAAAGAAATTAAGAGTCAGACATTGCCCAAGCCTGGGCAATAGGGCCAATCGAGACCCATTGCTGTCCGGCAACGCACCACGTCTGCCTGTCTACAAAGACAAGATCGGTGACGTCTTTCGCCTATACCCCCACAGACATGACTAGACTCGAAAGACATGAAGAAAGGATCAGAGAAAGAGATGGAGGGAGAAAGAGGAATGCGTTGGGAGTCTGACACTTTGAACTCCTCCACAGCTCAGACTGAGATCTCTTGTCCCTACGTTTCAAATTGGCTAATGGTTGCCAGCATGCGGAGCAAGACTGCCAAACGGGGACAAACTTGAAAGTGACATTTCCAGGCGTTCGGACGCATTAAGTAGCGCACATCATAGGGCAGAAGGGCCTTCGTTGCTCAAAAGACAAAGAAACGACTTGTGTGTGTCTTTTCATTGCGGCTTGATCAAATGATCTGGCATTTGTTTTTAATTAGGCCTAAAGAATCTAGTTAGAGAGGCTGTTGTAAAAATCATTTACAGTTGACGTAGCGATTTGATTTGTTCAAATGTTTAATAACGCAAGATGAGAGGAATAATACATGAAATGAATCATAAAACATGAATTGAAACACATTTTCGGGTTGAGTAGGCCTCCACCTTCCAATACAGACTTTCCATCTGATCCAGCTTTTTAGGGAGTGTCTGACTCTTCCTTGATACATCTAATTAAGCATTGGTCTCCGGGGAAGCTTTGGTAGCTTAAACGTCTTCTGTTATCAATTTGTGCAGATGGGTCTTCCTTCTCATCATTCATTAAAGCATCACCGCACCGGCCTCAAACCTTAATATCGCCCCACCTGAGATCTGACACCTGGTGGTGTTCATGGGGAACCCTGGAATCTTCCTGCTGCCATATGTTCAAATGCTGACATAGAATTACAATGACTAGAACAGTCAGACATTCCAGTCCCCAATCCCATGCCGCTCAAGTTCAATTCATTGTAATTCTATGGTTCTCCTATGCTACTCTAATGCCAGCTGTTGCTGTGGTCTCACAGTCACCCTTCCCTCCAGGACATTAGTCCTTTAAATGAGATGCAGATGAGTGTTCGCTCCCCTGGGCTCTACTGGCTTTCCCAGGCACCAGATTGTCAGATCAGAGGTCCTACTCTCTGCAGAAAGGTGGCCTAAACAGGATTTTCAACCGTACAGCTGCTGGGAGAAGAGATAACATGCCATGGGATAATGCTTCCGGGGTGTTCTCCGTACTGGGGTTTATTATTCCTGAAAATGCCCATTCCTTATTGGCTTAATGAGCGGTAGGATTAGGCTATCATCGCGCTTCCAAGCAGCACGTCAAAATAGGACTTTTCCTGGCTATACTATTTTGTAGGCTCTATCTGGGAACAGAGTTGTGAAAATTAAGGCATTAGGCTACCAGGTTTAGCGAAAGTGCACAAAGCCTGTCCGAAAGAGACAGTCGACATAGTGAGTGGTATTAGGGAAGGCAGGAAAGCACCTCAGAATGCCAAGTTTGCCAACATGCATGTTGTGTGGGGATGGAAAGGTCATTGGTACGCGACCATACTGTCAACTCAATACATGCACCCTATGGTTGCTACCATAGAATTAGGAATTTAATGGGACATTTATGGTTGCAACCAGTTCAGAGTTGATATGGAATAGACAGGCCTATATGCCTAGCCTTCAGCCCCAGCATTCTTCACAGAAATGATGAGAATGCAAACGCAGAGCTTGGTCAGAAGAACATGACCAAACTGTCAACTCGATGGAAAACAAGAGTTACTCTGAAGGCAGCCTAGAGTTCAGGCTGAGGGTTAATACGGAAAAGGTATAGGCCTTCAGCCAAAACATTCTTCACGTCAATGAAGGGGATACAAGTGTAGGCAGGGCAGAGAGTTGAATACATTCGAAGGCTGAACTAGTAAAAATAGACAGAACAGCAGTGTGTCGTACACTGAATAATATCTATGATGAAGGCTAAACCTAATGCAACCAGTCTCAAAATGCCATCCAGATTTCAATCAACCACATCCGGAACTCAAGCCTTCATAACAGCGTGAAATCACAGTGCAAAGAGACTGTTATCGAGCTTGTAGAAAGGACCTGGGAGGCACCGGCTCATTTTGGGGGATCAAAACAGCCAAAGTGGGCCCTCAGCCAGCTAAAAGGGGTGGTGAAGAGGCCCAGGGGGCCCAGGGGTTGGCCCAGGTCCCCTTAACCTTTCTGGGCTCCTGGCACTCTGCTGGGCGACGGGAACCCCTCCAGGTGTGTGCGAGACAGTTGAGGGCATGTTACGGATGGAGCTAGAGTGCTCCTCGTGTTTGACATTTGACACAGATTCAGAGTGACAGTGTGGTTGGGACTAGGAGCAGTGTGTGTGGGATGTGTGTGTGTTTGTCCTCATTGCCCTCCTGCTCGTTAGCTTATGCCCTGTGCCAACACTGCTGCCATTCCATGGGCACACACTCAAATAAGGATGAAGGGGGGAGGGGACACACATCATCCCTTTTTGAGGGCCACGGATTCATATTGCACTATTTTCAGCTGAAGAGAAACTGTGTGTGTGTGTGTGTCATGGCTTATGCAGGATCCATATTCTACATCTTACACATCCCCGCCCACATGTCTTTCACCAAGATGGGATCGGGAACTAAGGGGAGTAGGAAAGATATTACCTGATGCTATATATAAAACTGAGACAGAGGGCGCAGAAACTACGAAAATCATGTCTGAAGAGGATAGGATGATATTTTATCCTGAGAATGAAGATGGCTACGGTGGTTTCTAAGGTGTGAAAATCCTTTTTCTAACTTTCTGTGTCGACACACACAAACAATGTGATGACTGTTGAAGCTGCCAACCATCCCCAGTCTCACACACACACTTTTCCCTCTTATTTAGTTATTCCCACAACTCTCACTAAAAGCCTTGTTCCCAATTAAGTTAGTAGTTTTGTCGGTAGGTATACATCATAGCTGTGCCTAGCTAGCATGTGACCTTATTTCAATATACTGTACTGTAACTTAGCTATCTATTTATCTTACTAGCTAATGACTTTCTGAATATGCTGCTAACAACAAACGCGATCTATTTTTATTGATATAAGTTGTAGCGCTGTGTGTTGCTATCGATGAACTGAAGGAGCTAACTGTAGCTAACTACTACTACTACTCAGCCTAGCTGGCTAGTACTACTGTAAAACGCATGCAACCAAACAACTGACAATTCGCTGCTGACTTCAAAGTGAAAAGTAAAAACATAAAAGTGACCCCTTCATTTGGGATGTCTCGTTCTTAATTTCTTGGCTCGTCTGTGCTTCTGTGCAAGCAAGCTGCCTATGGTGTGCTGCCTAGCTGAAACGTTACAGAGTAAGGCGTAGGGCGTCTGTCTTTTCCCCAACACAGTTAAGCCAAAACCACGGCCCGTTATTCAGAGGGCCGGTGTACGACGCGCTGACCGCTCTCCAAGTCTGATAGTGAATATCACCTGCTGAGCGCTTTCCAAGTCTGATAGTGAATATCAACTAGCGCGAAATGTCAGCCACTGATTCATAACGTTTGCCCTTGTGTTTCAAGATTGAAAAATATAATAACATTAATGTCGTGGACCGAGGTCCAACCCCGCCCCTTAACGCTCAAAGACAGATTCAATGGCTGTAGCATAGCGTATTCAACTGAATGATTAGCTAATAAATATTTGAGAAATTATGAATAATAAGCATATGCTTTTACCCGACAATAGACTACTAATTATAATATAGCAACTTCAAAAAACGAGCTAGTAACGTTAAGTCGCCTAGGTTAAGTAACCTAGGTTAGCTGGCCTTCAATTGAGGGAATTCAGCAGAGTTCTCTGAGACATTTTTTACAACTCATTGAAACTCTGAAAATAAATACATGGGCAAATGTTACCAAACATGATAACAATAAGCCTGCATTACCGTGGGCAGCTTAATGTTAAATGACACTTTCCATCTGTCGCTGTCGCTGTGAGTGAGACAACGCTAGCTGGCCAATGGGAGCGTAGTAGAACGCCGGGGGCGTGGCTGTGGCTGCGTTGGGAAAGAGAAAGACCCGGATGAGGACACAGCACAACCAACCCTCATCTGTATTAGTTAGTTCACGTGGTTGTCTTGTTGAACAAACATCTGTACAGCGCGACAAACTACACTTAGTCTTCCAAGGTGGACTTCCGTTAACAATATGTAAAACCTGCGAAATGTGTGCTCTCTGCTACTGTAAAATGAAGATTCGTTCAAAATTGCTGCATACGACCAAAAACAGTAAAGCGAGGGACATAATATATCACCCCCGGCCACTACGTGGCAGTCATGTGTCTTACTAAAAGCACACACAGAACAAGGAGCTAGCAGTGTGGCTGTGTGTGTGTCATCACATAGAGTCAGAGGTGTTACTGTAACTGTTCTTCCCTGATGCAGATGTAAAGTTTGGGAACAGAATTATGGTACAATATTCCTTAAGTTTTCCCAAAATATCTGCTCTGAATTAAGATTCAACGATGTCTGCAGAAAGAATGGGGTGTCAGCTGTGACATGACACAGTTTGAAAGAATATATTTTGGTTATTGAACTACAGTAAGTGAAGTGGATTTCCACTGGTAACTGAACCCATCTTACCCTGATGAAGACAGCTTGTCTGTCGAAACGTTGGACATAAATATTTTTGCATCTGAGCTCCTAGAGTGTGAGGCTCTCCTTAATTTTTTTTACCGAATTACGGTAACAGAATTACATAATGGGTCTCTGATCTGTACTACACAGAAATTCATTCTGCATGGTGATGTATCCTGAATAGGTACACAAAGGGAGAAATATGCAGTATCTTCCTTTGCATATATGACTATTATTCTACAAACGGACTATTATTCTAATGAGTTCTACCCCCAAACTCATTTTTTTGATTTAACCTTTATTTGTCTAGGCAAGTCAGTTAAGAACAAATTCTTATTTACAATGACGACCTACCAATTTGGTTGTTCCGGACCAGACCAAATCTGAACCAATTATAGACGTCTAATGTTTCACTAGTTTGGACATCACAGTACAGCACAGGAGAGTACAGTATAGTATAATTCAGTACAGGACAGTAGAGTAGAGCAGTGGTTCCCAACCTTTTCGGTTACTGTACCACCAACTATTTTGCTTTGCCCGAAGTATCCCTGATTTACCCCCTCATGTGTATTTTACCAGTAGGCCTATGGTCTCATGAGTCTTCTCAAGTACTACCTGTGGATAGGCCAAGTACCCCCAGGGGTCCTAGTACCCCTGGTTGGGAACCACTGGAGTAGAGTATAGTAGAGTATAGTTCAGTACAGTAGAGTACAGAACATTATACTGTACTCTACTCTATTGTGCTCTACTGTACTGTAATGAACTATACTTTACTGTAGGCCTACTGTACTGAACTACACTCTACCTTTCTTTACTTTACTGTACTGCACTCTACTGTACTCTACGGTGCTACACTGTACTGTACTGTGCTTTCCAAACGTATGAAACATCGACGTCTATGATTGGTTCAGATTTGGTCTAAACCAGTCTACGTCTGTGGATGTTGAAATCAAGGCCGGTCCGGACTAAAAAAACTATGTCTGTGGACGATGAAATCAGGGCCAGGGCGGACTGACCAAATTTCACCTATTTTTCAACGTCCATGGACGTCCGGTGTCGGTCGGTGCTCAGTGGGTGCAGTAAATGGAAAGCGAGGGTGGGCGTCGGTAAGTTCCAGGAGAAGTCAAATTAACTGGATCTGAACATAACAGCATGCCAGTGGAAGGGAAGACAGTAGCAAGTGACCTAGCTATGGTTTGTGGCTACTATAATTTCCCATTGTAGCCAAATCAATTGCAGTAATTCCGTTACAGATTTGGTAAAAGAATTACGAGTTTTAATCACTTAATAATTCATGAACAAAAATGTATATCAGTAAAAACACCAACTAATTGGTATGTCTATCTTTACTTGTTACTTCTGTGAACTTTGCCTTGTGCCTTGAAATTAGAAAACATCTTAAAGATACAGTATGTGGGATTTTGGTAAAAGAATTTCAAAGCACAAGGCATTGTTTGTTAAACTTGCAGACGGCAAATAATTTATCCAAAACTAAATATGTGCTGATATTAGTTGGCAGGGGGACTTTACTTCAACATTATTGTGTTTTGATATATTTGTAATACCTTTAATAACCTCTACGGGAGCGGTGACCCCCCTGTGGGACGGTTGAGCTAATGTGAGCTAATGTGATTAGCATGACGTTGTAAGTAACAAGAAAACTTCCCTTGAAATTTGCTCCTATTTATTTCACTAGGCAAGTCTAACTAGGAACGACAGATTCGTACATTGTCAGCTTTGGGATTTGAACTTGCAACCTTTCGGTTACTAGTCCACCGCTCTAACCACTAGGCTACCCTGCTGCCCCTAAGAACATCTCATGTTGCTGCTCATGGGTCCTTTTATGGAAATGACTTACTGCATTGTGGGTAATAGGCCTAATGCTCAGTCAGTCTGGCATATGGTATGGGCCTCTCTCTCAATTCAATTCAATTAAAGGGCTTTATTGGCATTACGTAAATATGTATTTCAGCAGTTTGTTTATGTGTTTGTTTGAGTTGAATAGGAAGTGTATTGACAACTAACTTTTTCTCTCTCGCCTCTCTCCTCTCTCTCTCTCTTTGATGCAGGCTCTATTTTCACCAAAGATGTTTCTCTCTGCCTCGTGTTGACCATGTCACAACCTCATAATGGTGCCCTTCTCAAGAGTCACAGCCAAAATGGTGTTTGACTGACTTGTCCAAAAAGGTAGTCTCACTTGGCCAGACTTACACACAGGCATCGGATGGGAACGAGACTTCCAGAAGGGTAACAAAGGTATCAACTTCAGTCCAATTACTTCATACCTTACCCCTGACGTCATGTCTTAGCACCATACCATAGGTGTCCGTATCTGTAAAATTGCTTGAGCGATATCCTGATTACTGCTAAAATAGACGTAATCATTATGCAACTTACTATTGTATTCTTGTCAGTTTGAGTACATTCTAGCCAATTCTGCTGTAGTAGAATTGTTCAATGGAATGTTTTACAGATAAAGTGAGTTTAGGGGATAAAATATGTAACTTTGAGATGACTTTGGCTTTGAAGGGGTGGAAATGATTTAAGTGGGGAAAGACGGGCGGAACTGCTCTCAACAACATCAAAGCTCTACTTTACCATTAGAGTAATTTTAGCAGCTTAGCTAATAGTGGTAGAGGATTGAACCAGAGGTAGTATCTGAAGAAAGCCATGTCGGAGTGTCAAATGGCACCCTATTCCCTATATAGTGCACTACTTTTGTCTAGGGGCCCATACATGATCTCACTATGTAGGGAATAGGGTTCTATTTGGGATGTAGCACATGACTATCGACGACAAGAATGCTGTGTAATTCTCGTGTTAAACCACAAGTAGAGCGGAGAGCCCACTGACCTAACTCTCCAAAAATGTGCTTAGCAGCTAAAGCTTCACCACCACCACACAATGAAGTCTATGGAGAACTCAGAGAAAACTGATGAACAAGTGTTTATCTGTATTTTCCTGGAAATATTGAAATGAATGGAAGATACTGTATCTCTCTGTCTTGGTGGATAAAATGAAATTCTTGAAAGGGTTTTGTGTAACCTTTAAAGAAGCGTCTGTTGGTTTGTTAGAATGTACATGTAACTGCCAAAATAATGGAACACCAACACCAAGTATCTTAATAGGGCGTTGGGCCACCACAAGCCATCAGAACAGCTTTAATGGGCCTTGGCTTAGATTCTACAAGTGTCTGGAACTCTATTAGAGGGATGCGACACCATTCTTCCAGGAGAAATTCCACCATGTGGTGTTTTGTTGATGGTCCTGGAAAACGCTGTCTCAGGTGCTGCTCCAGAATCTCCCATAAGTGTTCAATTGTGTTGAGATCTGGTGACGGATTTCTATCTTTTTTCTGCTCATCCAACCATTGATGGCATTCTCCCCTCTCTAGAGAGTACCCAGCTAGAGGACCCCCGGGCGGAGTGGAGGAAGGAGCAGGAGAGGATGTTGAAGGAGTACCTGACAGTGGCCCAGGATGCCCTGGTCACCCAGAAAGAGCTGTACCAGGTGAAATGGATGGATGAGTGAATGCATGGATGGATTGATGGGTAAATAAAATAATGACTGAATGGATGGGTGGAAGGATGAATGAATGAATTAACAAATGGGATGAGTGAATGGATGAACAAAGGAACGCATTAATTAATAAATTAACAAGACTTATTTCCATTGTGGTCCTCGTTACCAGGTCAAAGAGCAGTGTTCAATTGGGAGATCTGGTGACTAAGACACACACACCCTTTAAACCCCCTATGCTCCTTTGAGACCCCTCTTTCAAAGTCACTGAGATCTCTTCTTCCAGCCATGGCAGCCAAAATAATGGGCAACTTGGCATTTTTATACATGACCCTAAGCATGATGGAATGTTAATTGTTTAATTAACTCAGGAACAACACCTGTGTGGAAGCACCAGCTTTCAATATACTTTGTATCCCTCATTTACTCAAGTGTTTACTTGATTTACTTGTAGGGCATTGCTATTCCAATCAAAACTAAGATGGCAGCCAGTCACCATCCCTCAAGTATCCATCAGTGGAGGCTGGCGAGGGGAGAACAGCTCATAATAATGTCTGGAATGAGCCATCCTCCTCTCAGCAGCATCCTCTGGTATCCATTTATCAAATGTGACAGAAGATATGGAAGGAAAGTAGAAGCTTCTGGTTTTCTACGAATTTAATTCCTGCACGTTCAGAAAATCTGATCAAAAGGTCGGGAATGTCCCTGATCTACCAAATTGAGTTTGGAGATAGTCGGAAAAAAATAAAAGACAAAGATGTTTACCAGCAGCGATGTGAGAATGATTTATTTCATCATATTGCGTAGTCAGCAGCACCGCAGAAATGGCTGTCTTTCCTGAGCTATTCTCTCTTCCTCCCTCTTTCTTCTCCAACTCTTCTTGATCTATTTCTTGCTTTCATCATCTATCAAACTTCCTGTCTTATTTACCACCCCACTGGGCTCACCACGTCATTTTAACGTGGACATTTTTGGTTGAGTCGTTGATCAATGAGCCTTTATTCACCCCCTCAAAATGACTGCCATAAGTTTAGTGAATTCCCAATGTGTTATCACTATGCTTTCAACTATCTAAAAGTACAACCAAATTCCAGTATAAAAATTTATGTCCGATTTTTTTGCTTAGTTGTCATCTAAATGTGTTATCGCCGCCACTCTCATCCATTTAAAAGGAAAACAAAGTTAAAATGGGAAAACAATGTCAGATATGTTGTATTTATACAACAACTTAATGTCTTATCACTGTGCTTCATCTAATAGCACAACCAAAAGACCTGGGCTGTAGTTGAGAATACACTGAAAGTACATTTGCAAGTGATCAATGCCGTTCGAGATTCTGCGACAGATATTTATATTGTGAAGATCTCCACAGACCTGTGACCTTTGCATGCTATCTTGACCATACATACTTTCTATGATTACTTAATAAGACTTTTATAGTTACAGTAACCTCAAAATGTGGCCATGGTTTAGTTACTCATTTTAAGGTTACATTAGTTTGTAAGATAGCCTTAACTTTAGACTATGTACTGTATTACAAGTCAAATCGAATTGTGTTTGGTTGATAACACTACCAAATATCCACATTAAAAGAGATGTATCTAATGCTTGGATAGTTCCATCTGAACCACTGGATTAATCCTATTCTTTAACTTTTATTTTTGGTTAAGTTGGAGACGTGAATCCAACATATAATTTGTTAACAAGTTAATAGGCAATTTAAGATTACATTTGACATCAACCAAAGCTTGAAGCCCTAGGCCTATCTATATGTATTGTCTATTTTTAGTTGAAACCTGGGTTGAATTGAAACAATAGCTGTTGATGACTTCGCAAATGTTACATAGGCCTAAATGACAGTGAATCTATTTAGTTATGAAGAGATCTCTCAATAATCATTCTCATGATTGCACATTGGTAGTAGTCAGTGACAAATATCAAAGTTAAGCAGGACTGGTTAAAACCCTGGATGGAAGACCAAATGGATAGCTGTAGATAGATGAACTCTCCAGTAGGAGGTGCTGCCTAACCTATTCTTTTTTTCTGATAGTGGATATAACGTTGAAGATCTAACACTATTTCAAAGGTACAAATTCAACATATTAAATAAGGGTTTGTCTATAATTGAGATTACCATGACGATGTAATTCTGTGGTTGAAATTGATGACTTTTTGCAAATCCAGTGTATTATCCACATAGATTTCAAGTCACAATGCGTTGACAAATTACATTGAAACAACATTGATTCAAACAGTTTGTGCCCACTGGGACCTCTCATCCATATCCTCTCCTCCCTCTCTGTCTCTACTTGTCTCTCCACTTCTCTATTGTTCATGTCCTCTCTTGAATGTCATATCAACAATATCTCCGGCCCTGCCCTACACTGACCCGTCTTCCATCTATTCTCCTCCCCTCTGCCTGTCTCTCTATCTACCTCTCTGTATTACTCCATTGCTCTCTTGAATTTCAAACAATATTTCCAGCCATGCCCGTCTGACCTGACTGCCCTCTCCGTCTCCTCCCTGGTCTGAATGAGCAGCCTGCGATGCAGGTCTGAATGAGCAGTCTGCGAGGCTGATGAGATGAGGAGAGGAAAGGTAAGATAAAGGTGCTGTGTACTTCACATCCGAAAATTACATCACAAAGACTCTGAGATAAAGATATATCCCAGATTTGATCAGAGAATGAAGTTATATCACAAATCTGTTTCTGAAAAGGCCCACCTACAGGGGGATCAAAGGTTCTCTCATAAAGTAAAAATTATTCATATTGCCATGGACAGAAGTTAACAAAAAGGCAACAAATGGTTGAGAATGGTTGGGAAAAGTTTGAAAAATAAAAAAAGATCCACAGTCTGTGTATTCCTAGAAATAGATTGTCTCCCTATAGTTCCTTTTGAAGGGTAGATAAACGTTTTCCAATTATTTGTACAGAAAATGTGTCAAATTGCATCCTAGCCCAAAGAGAACAGACAAGCAATTGAAATTGTATGAATAAAACTGGTGTCTTTTCCCCCTGGCCCAGAGTTCACTCAAGGCAATGTCTTGTAGCCTACGTAGTGTGACTCCGTAATGCCTTGCAGGATTACAGCTGATGTTGAACCGCAGGAGTGAAGAGCAATGTGATTATTTCACTAGCCACAAAAACAATGCTGTTAGTCTGTTACTTTTATTATTGATCTGTGCGTGAGAATCAGCAGGTCTCTAGATAATCACGTGTTGCCTATCCATCAG